>JAVQJD010044160.1:0-109914 GCA_036023655.1 Nannoperca australis
GTTCCTAGAGTCTCTAAAAGTAGAATGGGAGCCAGAGCTTTCAGCTATCAAGCTCCTCTTATGTGGAACCAGCTTCCAGTTTCCTTACGGGAGGCAGACACCCTCCTTACATTGAAGAGTAGGCTTAAGACTTTCCTCTTTGATAAAGCTTATAGTAGGGCTGACTCAGGTGACCCCTGAGGCACCCCTTAGTTATGCTGCTATAGGCCTAGGATTGAGTGCCCTGAGATAACTTTGTTATGATATGGCGCTATATAAATAAAATTTAATTTAATTTAATTGAATGAATTTGCTTCTATTTTCCACCTCATACCAAACCACTGTGTTTTAATTTGCCAAATGACTATTGCTGTATGCTAGGTTGCTAATATTCGCCATCACAGGTCAAAACGTCTGGTAGCACCGCAAGATATCTGATAAATGTTTGTTTATTAACTGGCCCCTTGCCTCCTGTCATTTTGCAATAGTGGGCAAGGCAAGTTGAGTGTCCCTGCTTTACACCAGGAGATAGACTACACATGGTACATGTACTGAGAAACCTTTGACATCTTTGTTGATGGACAGCTTTTAACATATTTTATTTGTAGTGAAAGATGGTGGAACACAGAATATCATAAACACTACACACTTTATTTTAATGACACCTAAAGAACCATAACACAATTTCTCACTGCAAATATAGAACAATATACTGTGGCAGCAAATGACTGTGTGAATGACACCCAGTGTATCAAGGACACTTTCTCCACCCCTCTTCTCACTTCCTGCAAAAGCAAACAACATTATGAGTTTGTGTTGTTGGAAACATCAATAGCAATCCAATAGGAAACAAACCAGGATGAATGCAGTGTTGTAGGAGGAAGTCCCACGACTTGGTTTACCTGGGCAGTGTGTCACTGTAAGGATCACTATGAAAACAGGAGAATAAAAAAATCTATGTTAAGTATTTGTTAGACTTCTCAGGTTTACAAATTAAAGTTACATAACAGTTATGCTAATAGACTGGATGACTAATGCTGGTAATTATAATGTATAATAACAGAAGATCTGTGAATAAATGTTCAGAATCAGTGAGGTCCTTACTGCTGGGCCATGATGAGGGGGATGCTGGGGCTGTCAGACTGCAGCGGCGGAGCCCCCTCCCCAGTTCGACTGTTGAACATGGGCAGCGTGGACAGAGGCGGAGGAACGCCGCGGTTTCCGGCCATGTTCCTCAGCTCATCTGTGTTGCCATGAATGGTGTGGTGGTGGTACAGCTGAATTCTGCAGCAAACAGGTACATCACATACAGAATGCTGTGTTTCTCTACAGCCTTTCCATGATTTTACAGTTTAGTGTACTATGTTAGTTCACTGAGAGACTCCTCATATTGCATAACTAATATGCAGTTATTTTTAACTACTAGTTTATACTTCTACTCTACCACATTTATGAGGGAAATGTACTTTTCACTCCAGTACATTTATTTAGCTACTAGTAACTAAAAAAAGACATGATACTCTCATAAAATACAACGCATTAATACTACACCACTTGAGTAAATGTGCTTGTTACATTCCACCACTGATTAATGCAAACATGTACTGTTTTATGTTTAGTAACAGCATCAGTCAGAGATGCAGTCTACTTACTGGTTTGTTCTTGCATCCCTTTTCGCACTATAGAAACAAAAGAGACAAAGAAAGTGTCTCCAATCAAAAGCCTAAATCTGCTTCGAGTATTTGCTTAAAGGGTCAGTTCACCCACATATATTCACATGTATATTTCTAGGGGAATCCGTTGCCTTGGCGTTGCTGCATAAAATTCAACAAGGGGTAAAGGGCAAAATGACATTGCAGTAAGATCAAAATAAATGCATACACTCCCTCTCGTCTGCCAAACATGATGTAGGCCAGCAGGAGACACAGGATGATGGCGAGGATCAAGGGCACGATCACGGTCACGATGTAGTCTGGGAAAAAGTCCCTGCCCGGAGGAGAAGCGGGGGGGTCGAAGTCACCTCCATCCCCCAGAATCCCTGAGCCCATGGTGGGAGCAGGTGGAGCCGGCTCCTGCTTTGTCAGATCAAACTGCAAGGGAAAAAAAGAGAAAGTGGTCCTTCTGTTTGTAGTTACTGTGAGACACATAGCCACAGATCTGAGGATTTTTATTGTGCTTTCACTGGATTACTAAAAATCAGTTCAGCAACCCAAACAGCACTGCAACTAATGAGTATTTCTGGATTAACTGATTAATCATTTAGCGTGTAACATTGGTTCCAGAGCTGCAGCAATTAGTCAGTTAACTCCTATTTTGATTATCGATTAATCATTTAAGTCATTTTTCAAGCGAGAATGTCAAACATTTGATGGTTCCAGGTTCTCTAATGTGAGAATTAGCTGCTTTTCTTGGGTCTACAGGATAGTAAAATTTATAGCTTTAGGTTTTGAAGATTTGATCAATTTAAAGGCGACAAGACTGTTAAACAATGAGTCAAAAAAGAAATTTGTAACTGGTTCCCACTTGAAGGTCAGGGCCCCTCCAATGGGTCACAAGATGAATATGAGATAATTAACAGGATAAGAAGAAGAAGAAACAAATCTCTGCAGCACAGAATTATACCGTTTTCTGACTCTTCTCTCTTTTTTGTATTTTATCTTTTAATCTTTTTTATCTTATTGGTTGACTTTAAGCATTTCCTCGAATAGACTTTGCCTCACATGAAGTGGTCATAAGGCAAAAAAATTGAAAAAGACGAGTCTATGAAATGTCAAATTGTTTTAAATAAAATCTAAGCTGATATCTTGTAATTGCTTTTTTTTCATTGACAAACTGTAATACACAGTACAGTTATATAAAACAGAGAAGAAAAATGACAAATTATAATCTTAAATGATTTATCGATTATTAAAATAGATGGAAAATAATGTGACTTTTCCTTCTTAGACAGCTTCATTTGATGGATTTGTAGAGGCCTGAAAAGGTAAAAGTCATAAAAAAATATATAATTTTGTGTAACAGTAATACGCTCAGATTTATCTTGGGACCTCTTTGTGGGACTCCAGGTTGGGGTAAAGTGAAAGACTTTTGCACGTCTTGCATGTAAGCCACTACACAAACACTGCGCTGCTCATTGAGATACATCATGTGTCATATATTTAAATTCAAAAAGAATTGCGTGTGATTCAGGCCTTACCAGCTCCGTCTTGCACCAGGTGATACAGTTGCTGGGAATGCTGCAAAAGTTACAGCCTCCAGGGACCCTGACTTTGGCCCCTGCTGTGCACTGCTTTTGATGCTCTGGCATCAGCACCCTCAGGAGACAATTTGAGAAATACTTCTCCGACCCCACCTTCACATACACGCTGACACAGATCAGATTTTCATAAACATACAGTTATTAGAAAGCTAAAAAAATATTAGACAGCTCTCTCTGTTCACCCTTCAAAGTGTCCTGCAAGAGGGAGGGGAACTCTGCCGCCCCGGTCGAGGGCGTTGGTAATGTTGACTATTTCCAAGGCCTCTGTTCGCCACAGCTTCTGTAAATCCTGCTTTATCTCATCCTGAACAGAAGAGGGCAGCACCTTCTCAATCTCCCTCAGCTTGATGAAGAACTCTGCTTGATAGGGCAGCATCTTCTCTGTGAGAAACAGCAGTGATGTACCACATGTTAACCATTTCTTCAGGCATTATATCTCTTCCTAATTTAAGTGTACTGTGCATTTGTGATATCATTTAAATCACCCATACCTGCAGTGACTTTGATTACGAGTATGTGTCTGGCTGTTTCATAGCTCTGTTTGTTGATGGCATAGATCTTTCAGAGGAAGAAGGAGAGTTCGTCACCATCATAGTTATCAGTTTTCATATACTTAAACATTCAACCCTCAGATATTATTTCACTATTGGTTTATGATGCTTAGTGCATTCAGGGAGATATATAGCTTCTGCTGAAGTGTACTTTTACTTCCCATCAATCTGCCTTGTCTACTTCTGCATTAGTTATCAGTTTCCTACAATTCCCAGAATGCTGTAACCCTTTGGAGTCCAATGATTATGTTTTATTTACAGTAATATAACTTTATTTAAATATCATGTAGAGACAAGCTGAGAAAACCAGTTGACAGTGCTGATGTGAAGCTTTCACTTAATACTTTGTCTGAAGATAAAATAAAACCTTTTTTTCAATAAAGCTTTAAAACTTTAAAACATTAATATTAATATTTTCAGTGATTTACAGACACACATAAAGGCACAAAAATGTATTGGAATAAAATCACTTTACATGTAAATAGTCTGTATTTACATTTGTCTGCTGTATTTTTGTGTATAAATTGTGAAAGAATATTTTTTACAACCTAGAACTGTCCTATCATAATGTTTTGAGTGATTACGACGAAAGATTTGTATATTTTTATAGTCACCTGTATAATTTGTCATGTCTTTTTGTTTACTTTCTATTTTATAAATTTACAATTGACAACAACTTATTTTGTGCTTTATTTTTGTGCTTAGTTTGTGCTTTAAAAAAGGATACCAGAAATGAAGCTAAATGAACCTGGACTCTGGAGGGTAAACCCCAGAAAAGGGCTGTATTTGTTCATTGAGTTGTGGTGGTATGTGGTGGTACAGCTGTAATCTGTGCTTACTTCAAAAATCTATTCCAGCTATAATACATTCTGTTTGATAGAGATTATAGAGCCACTTCAGAAATGTGTATCTCCTCTTCTTCAAAGACATGTTTCTTCCTGAATTCTTAATGTTGGTTCAAAATAGCAGCTCTAGAGAGAAACCCGAAGCTTTTGTCTCTGAGCGCCTGATAATAAAACCTGATATTTGCCACCGATAGCTGCATATTTTCTCAGATTTGTCTCCACTGTTGCCCCACTGGAATCTTATCTATGTTTGGTCCATATGCAGGTGCAGAAATAGTAAGAATATATACAACTAAACAGCAAAATCAGGCCAGAAATGCAATGTGTTTTAATGTGTTTCAGGCCTGTGCCACTGTTGGTGTAAATGAGGACTTCATACCTCAATCACACTTTTTCCTGGAGATGTTGGTGTGCCATACAGGAAGCCATTATCATAAGAGTGCCTTTGGGTGAAACGCAGCCACTCTGGGAGGTCTGGGAAATTCTGCTGGTTGCACTTGAACATCATGGGGTCATCGTACCAGCGTCCAGCTTAACATACGAAAAGAGGAGCAGAAATAGACACACACAATAAGTGTATAATAATAATAATCTATGTCTTTTCATTTTGTTTTAATAGTGACAAAAGAGTGATTTAATATGATTCAGGCTCTTACCATATAGTTTTGACAAAGGTTCAAAGTCATTCTGGAAAGTCTCTCTCATCAGCTCATATGTAAAAAACTTCCCCACAGGAATGGTGAATTTGATCTCTCCATTGGCCCCAAGCAAACTGACAGCCCAAACTGTGTGGAAAAGTGGCAAAAGACCCACACCAAAGGATTTATCTAAACAGTCAATGGCAAACAAAACCTAAATCGTGTCATTGAAATGTACACACAACCCCTAATGTTGTAGTCTTAACAGGTAGGCCTGCAATCACTGACACCTGAAATCAGGGCCAAAAAACGCAGGTCGGATACTGAAACAGGCTTTCCAGTGTTGTAATGTCACATGAAGTTAAATAATTATAGGAATAAACTTGCCTGTTAAAAGGAAGACCCAGCTCCCGCAGCCTGCCATCTTGTTTTGGCCTGTGATTGACAGGACCAAGTGGAGAGGGGCTGGGTCACAGCAGTAGACATGTCAGAGCTATTTTTACCTCACTCACCTAATAACATCCGGAAGGCTGTCTGTGAGGAGTAAATCAAGAGCTGTATTATTCCCTATAAAATCATATACTTAGTTACTTTAGCCATTCATTTGCATGTTTAAAGCAACTAAGTACATTCATTCAAGTACTTAAGTATAATTCTGAGAAACTTTACTTGAGTATTTCTATTTTCTGCTACTTTATACTTTACTTTAAACTCCAGCACATTTGAAAAGAAAATGTACTTTTGACCGGCTTAATTTTACATACAGAACATTTGATAAACAAATAAAATATGATGCATTGTTATATAGGAAACTACCCAACAGTATATAAAGCAGAGCTTTATGAGCTCTGCCTAGATCACTGCTGTTTACATATAATATTCTTTATGTTTAGGCTAATGGTATCACTGTGTAAGGGGCCATTCTACCCAATGAGTATGAATACTTTTAAAGAAAACTGTTATCCTAAGCTGGTTTTGATTTTTAACAGAACTACTGGGAAATAAACAAAATGAAATACCAACATAAAGTCAAATAAGATAAAATGAGATTTACTTTAATGATCCCACACAGGGAAACTGAAGTGTGCAGCAGCAAAGTACAAGACCAGATGCATTTAGATGAATGACCTTAACCGTATTTATTCAATTTTTGCTTATTTTCATCTTCTGTTATTTATTTTCTATTTTTCCTATTGTGATTTAAATCCTATTTATGTCTTTTTTATATTGTTATTTCTTTTATGTCTTGTCACCATTGAAAATAGTACTTAGAAAGGTATTCAGGCCCAAAATATCACAAATAAGTGACACAATTAGCAAGTTGCTTCTTGTGTCTCCAGAAATCAGATAGCAGCATTAAATCTTTTCTTTTAAACTTTTCATTCTAATTAGGGAATGTTTTAGTCTTTATTTACCGTAAAGATAAGCAAATGTAGAGAGAAGAACTGCATTTTGAAATGAATTTACTTTTTTCATGCAGTCATAGACCCAAGGACAGGGCATTATGTGAGTAACTGTATGCTAACCTACAGGTACACCAATGACACTCACTACTGCCTTTCTAAGAAGTGATGTACGTCCTGTTTGACAGCACTTTAATATTTTCAGGCAACAGTCCTCTAGTCCTGTGTCCTTCACCTTCAACTGCTTTGATAGCTATAGTAGCTATTATGATAAAGGGGAAAGTGGATGACAGCTTGCAAAGTAGGCTCGTGTTGTTCTTTCCTGTGTGGGGCAGTTGTATGAATGTGTTGGCCTTGTAGATAAATCAGCCCCCGTAACAATTTAGAAACCGAGACGGCGTGGGCAGGTTCAAAAGCAGCTCGCACCCAAAAAAGAAAAAAAGGGAAGTGCTTTGTCTACCTTCAGTCATAATGTTTGGTATGTCTATCAGCACAGATGCAGAATGCAGGAAGCAACAATGTGGCCCGCAAGTAAAGGACATGTTATTGGCCGAGGTTTGACGTGCCTGATGTTTTACTGGGTCCTAGTGCGAGTCCTGTTCTCTGACAGCCACAGCCAGGTGTTTGATATTCCGGGACCTTTTCAACGACTGGTAAGAGATCAACCGTTGCATACGACAAATAGCCTACAGGTGTTTGTGGATTTTATTTGTCGGGACTATTGTTTTGTGGTGGCATGAAGCAGTATTGCTTATTTTTGGGGTGGTTGTGTGACATTATCCATATTCACATTTAATTCACATATAAGTACGTTTTTTCAACGTTAAACGATAACTTACTACTGAAGTTGCCTATCTTTTTTGCCTGATTTGCTACCACAACCATGTCAGGTGAACTCAAGCACTTTTTCATCAACACGTCCAGACACGTTCCGGTTTTTTTTAGGCACATTTCAGTTTTAAACCAGATTTAAACTGTTATCACTTTCTGTTTGCTTTTTCCACAAATAACACTTTAAGCTGCTGTCAATTTCAGCTATCACTTTTAACTCTTTCAATCATTTATTCACTATGTTTTAGCTTGTTCATCATTTAGCTACCCAATACTTTTAGCAAACTGTTTAAACTATACTGCTTATGAAGATACAGTCTATGGTTTCAACTGTTTCTCCATTAACGTTACTTTTAGCTAGCTAACGTCATTTTAACGTCCGTTACTCGTCCGGTAACATTAGCTTAGTTGTTAGCTTAGTAACTAACTGTTTACTTCTCGGCTCTCTTGCTAACTAGTTTTTATATGCTCTCAATTGTATGTAATTACATCTGACTCAAATTGTAGATATATATTTTTAATCAAATCATGGTTTTTGTTTTCTTCCCCTTCAAATGAGTTGGGCTAACGTAGTCTATTTTCCATGTAGCCTACAAAAGTAACGTTACCCCTACAAGTACCGCTGTTTGGAAATGGCGGATTTAACGTTACTAGTATGAAAAGAAAAATAATAGCCATCACTCACTTTCAACATATTTTGGTTAATACACAAGTCCTAAGAATAATACATCGGCATGATATGCATTAAATCACTCACAGAACATGCTATTAGACACATTTACAGCAGTAGACGGGCACTATGACCCGGCTGCCGCCTCCTCCATGCAGCAGCACTCCGCCGCTGCGAGAGGAGGACCAGAAATCTGCAGTTCACAGAATGAAGAGATCAAAATGATGCTGCCTGTAAAAAGGGATTAAACGTAAGCAATCTGTCGTCAATTGCAGTAAATCCGCGGCTCATTACTGTTCTACTTCTCTGTGCAAATCATTTTTTATGACTAAAGCAACCATCTATGAGGGTTAGGTTTGCATTGTTGTAACTGCAAGCGAGCTAATGACAGATGCATCGTGCTCACTTTCTCCGTTGCATTGGACGAGAATTGCAGCGGATGCAAGCAGGCCTTTAATACGATCTGTTGTTTTTCTTTCTCCCCATCTGCCGGTCTAGTCTGAGCGCCACCTCGAGAGGATCGGCGGCTGGTGGATAACACAGATTTGCCACCGGGGCTTGAGAAAGGAGACATGCCGTCGCTGAGCATCCGTTGCGACGCTTGACTGACCATGATGAAGACCGAATCCACATCCAAGAGCACCGGCTCTGGCTCCACGCTCAGGAGCCCATCCCCGCACAGGAACGCGTACGAGGCGGGGATGCAGGCCCTGAAGCCAGCCAAAGACAGTTCTGCAAACGGGGACCTGCAGGATTGCCCCCGGGGGCGCAGGTACGGCTCCAATGTGCACCGCATCAAAAACATGTTCCAGCAGATGCAGACCACATCCCCAGCAGATGCAGAAGGAGAGGACGTCGCCAGGAACGCCGACAAATCGGTGCGCCTCTCCCTCCCCAGAGCCGGGAGCCTGAACGAGAACGTGGACCATAGCGCGCTGCTGAAGCTCGGATCCACCGTGTCCGAGCGCGTTAACAAGTTCGACAAACCGGAGAACGGGCACCAGCGGGCCTCGTCACCCAGCTACTCCAAGCTGCAGGAGACCCGCCGCATCTTCGAGCAGCAGCAGCAGGAGAGGCAGCAGCAGGAGAGGCAGCAGCAGGAGAAGCTGGCCACCACCAGAGTCCTGCTGAAGACAGACAAGGCCTCGGGCTTCCAGGATGGCAGGTTGGACGTGGTGGCTCGTTTCAATGGCAGCACAGAGTCTCTGGACAGCCTGGACACCAGCGAGGCCGTGTCCCCTACAGTCAGCCAGCTCAGTGCTGTGTTTGAACGGGCAGCCGAGCTCCGGAACAACCTCCACCGCCTCTCCTCTACCCCACCACTCCCTTCTAGGGGGGTCAGCGCCAAGGTGGGTGTGTTGAACTCCAAAATAATCACAAAAAGGGTTAGTGCCTTTGCAGCAGGCAACCAGGAGGAAGAGATTAGCAATCAGAACAACCGAGAGGGCCCTTCAAGGGGCCCAAGGGGGAGGGTGACTCCCCCATCTGAAAGCATTAATGGGGGCCACAGTGTTGGCCAAAGCGCTACAACTACTGATCTTTTCAGTACTGTAGGAGAGCCAAACAAGCAGAGAGAAAAGACAGTTTCAGATGCAGGTGTTGAGGTGAAAGCTGAGGTCAAACATGATGAACGCTCTGGGTCCAGCACAGCACTGCAAGGTGACATCCACATGTCTGTAGAGAACGGAGAAACCGATGCCGAGAAGCAAAGCTCTCCAAAGGGTGGTGAGACGCTCAGGCAGGAAGGGGACATGGCTAAGGATGCTGAGGAGGAAGACAGGACTCTCAGAGACGACCAATCGGGGCGAGACTCTGTGGATATCAGTACCTACAGCGCGGTGGGGGAGGACTATGGAGGTAGCCAGGTGGATGAGGAGGAAGAGGAAGTCGATGACCGCTACGAGCCTGAGTCCAGCTGTGTGGAGATTGTTGGGCTGCCTGTGGAGGAGGACCCGCCCCCTTCCAGGAAGATCCGCTTCAGCACGGAGGCCATCAAGGTGAGAAAACATGCAGTGCAGAAACACGTAGATACGTGTATGTAGAATCTTTGAGACTATACTCTCTTAGCCTTGTTTTATGAGGCAGAGGTGCTGATTTCTGATTTGTATCTGTGTTTGTGTTCTGGAATGTTTTTGATTTTTTTCATCCTGTGTGTTGAGAGGCTTGTTGAACTTGACCTTAAAGCTTATCTTCTGTGGTACAGTCATAGCCAGTGCCACTGTCAGCTGTTTTAATGAACTCGCTCAGCTTCTGTCGGTGTCAGAATGATGCTGACATTTTGATTTTACCCTGTTTCAACAGGAGGCTTTGCACACTACCAAACCCCCCCCCCCTTAGTGGACGTCCCTGCATTCCTACTATGCAGCAGACATGGGTCCCCAAAAGAGCTGCAGCGTTGATACTTACCTAAAATGCAGTGGGAGCTGCTTCTGTTAATAATTGCTGCTGGGGCAGGAGGAACAAAAAGGCCCAGATAATTGTTTTTAGAGAAGTGGATACTCGGTGGACAATGCAAGGTCGGCGGAGAGTGTATGGGGAGCTGGGTGAAGAATTGTATGTGTGAGAAAGAAGGGAGGAAGTGAGAAGAGAGACTGTGATCTCCTCTTGGACCAGTGAGATGAAAGAAGAGGAGACATGTGGAGGAGGAGGTAGAGTAGATTTAAAGTGTCCCTCTGTGTCTGGGGGTGGTGTAATGATCTGGAGAGGAGCATCAAATCCTCTCCAGCTCAGTCTTGCTGCTCTGCCTCGAGGTCTGAGGCGTACAGAGACTCTGCCAGCTAAAGCGAGCCCTGACACTGCACATCACGCACAGTCCCTCACGCAGAAAGCCCTTTCAGTGACTAAGGGCTCCTGTCCCATATCATGACCAGTCAAGTATAACTTTGCTCTTGCTTTCTTCAGCCAGTAGTGTCTAGTCACTAGAGCTTGGTCTTTCTGTTTTTGAGAGCTTCGAAACAAATCAGATGACTTTTCTTTTACATAAACCATTAATATATATATATATATAAACACTTTTGGCAACAATCCTTCATATTTGGCAATAACAGAGTTGTGACAAACATTTGAACATTTAAAAAAAGACCAGTAAACAGGAGTAGTCAGACATTTTGATAAATACACTTATTTTATTTTTTGCCAAGCATGAGATGATTGATACCCACTTCCATGTCTTTATAGCAAATATGAAGCCAAAATCAACTGATTAGCTTAGCTTAGCACAAAGACTAGAAACAGGTGGAAACTGCTAGCCTGGTGTCGTCCAAAAGGTAAGAAAATCTGCGTACCAGCACCTCTGAAGTTCTAAGCGTATTTTCTAAACTATTCCTTTAATACATATTTAACATTTCACTACTCTTAACTGATTTTCATATTGTTCGGTTCTGACCGATGCGTGGCAATGTGATATCACATTATTCCAACAGAGCCAAATCCACTTTAGACCACAGAGAAGAGCACAGACAAAACAGGAATATATTGTATTCATCCCCAGTGCTCACAGCAGCAATCAGATTGAGAATATCTGTTTTCAGGACCTTGAATCCCATATAAATCATGCCTGAGCTTTGTATGCCCATAATGCAATTGTAATGCAGGACAAAACAGACAAAACAGTTCAATTACATTATTTTATCCTCATGAGATCAAAGATGGATAGCAGGAGAAAGCATTATGTATGGTGAGATAAAAGAAGTCATAGTAACTCATAGGCTTTCATAAAAAGGCAGAATGTGGTTGTGACCCTACAGCTGTGATCGGAGAATAACCTCCAACGTAGGCCTTTCACACTGTATCAGTGTGGCCTTTGTTATGGAGATTGATGCAGGGGTGGAAGAGAGTAAAGGGGGTGGGGGGTGAGGTCAAATGAGAGAGGCGTTATTATGCAGCTGAAATGTCATGCAACTGTATAACTGCCAGCTCTTTAAGTCACAGCATCAGTTGGTTTCTCTTCCAAACAGGAAGTGCCCATTTTAATGCATATTTCCAGTTTGTGCAACAACTCAGCTTTCGGTCAGACATGAAAGTCTTGTTGTGGTGGTGATGTCTGAGCACGTGTCTCTTTGTCCCCATTTTACACTAAACGCTCCTCTCTCTGTCTGTCTGTCTTTCTGTCTGTCTGTCTCTATCTGTGTCTGTCTGTCTCTCTGTCTGTCTCTATCTCTGTCTGTCTGTCTGTCTGTCTCTATTTGTGTCTGTCTGTCTCTATCTCTGTCTGTCTGTCTCTATCTGTGTCTGTATGTCTGTCTGTTTGTCTGTCTCTATCTCTGTCTGTCTCTCTGTCTTTCTGTCTGTCTGTCAGACAGACAGTCTGTCTGTCTGTCTCTATCTGTGTCAGTATGTCTGTCTGTCTGACTGTCTCTATCTCTCTGTCTGTCTGTCTGTCTGTCTGTCTGTCTGTCTGTCTGTCTGTCTGTCTCTATCTCTCTGTCTGCCTGTCAAAGTGGCAAATATAGCAGCCTTGCTTCGGGTAGAGTTCACACTAGAGCCTTTGTTTGCTCCTCCTGACACTTTTCTCTCTCGCTCCTTCTTTTCTCCCTCTCGCTCTTTGTCACCCGTCTCCTACTGTTAGTAAAAATAGCAGCATTGTTAGCGTCACAGACTTGCCTCGCTTTTCAGGGCCTCCTTGTTGAAGACAGGAAGCTGCTCTTCATGTCTTATTTATTTATTGGGCTTGTTTGTTTTGGCTTCTTCTATGACCACTGGTCCCAATACTGTAGTTCATGATGTAGCCTCCTGGTATGTTTTTCAATTATTTATCTTGTTGGTTTTGAAAAGCATGTAAAAAAAGAGCCCGCTGTATTCCACTGGATTAGCGCTGTGTTCCCTCCAAATCAAAAATAATCTGATTTATTTTTCATCACCTTGCTCACTCATCACCTAGCTTACTTTTGCACTTTTAATCCCCCCATCACCACACACACACACACACACACACACACACACACACACACACACACACACTTTCTCGTGGGTTTCTGCTGCCTACGCAACTCTGAACAACAGTCATGCCAGGCTGCTGAAAGAACACCTATGATTTTCTTTTGCAATGTATCATTAACACAAACAAGGACTGTTACTTATATTGTAATAAACTGAGGGTGTTGAATTTTGACAAACAAAGAAGCAGGAATTGCATTTCAAGTTTTCTACCACAAACTGCAATCAGGGAATGCCCAAAATGCAACCTTTGTTGGTTTGTGTTCGCTGCTCAGGTCAGCCAATGAGGGACTGCCCAGGGAGAGGTAATACATCACCATATGTCAAGGTATCCTCAAACTGTCTATTACTTAGACTCAGCGGGCTTGCAGTATTTCATACAGTGCATTACTCATAGCCAGGAGGGGTGGGAGACCAGATAATCAGCAAGGTCACTCTGCCCCACTTCTCCCATCCTGCAGTGGTGGGTTGCAAGCATGCCCACTCGCTCAGGTTGCTGCGACAAGCCAGGTTATGCAATAATGTCTCGCTCATGATGTCTGAGTGCTGCGTCGTCCTGTCCTAACCTGCCATCATCTTGTCGAGCTTAAAAAAACAAAACAACAGACACTGGTTACAGTGTACTGTAGTGATGATTTGTATACATGTTCCGTAGGTCTTGCTGGTTCTCTAGTAGAGTTAATACTGTATTGATCCCCATGAGAGAAATGATACGACAGGGCCTGTGTTTTTTTATGTTTTTTATTATTGCCAAAGCCAACAATTTGTTAGTCTTAAATTAAAATAATAATGGAAATAATTATTTTATTAATAAATATACATGCAGTAATGTGCAATATACCAAATGTATAAAACATCATATAGTTCCATAGTTGCTGTTATTATTCAGTCCTCTGCCTCTGACCTTATTCTCATGCTGCCGTGTCTGTTCCCGGGGTCATCGCTAAGCCTAAACTTGACTGCTGACCAAAGACTGGCCTGCCAGAATAGACACGCTCCAATGCCATGTAATCGTTACTATCACGAACCTGCAATATCCATTTTATTGGCTGGAGGAGTGTGGTTCAGGGCGATGACCCAGGACCACATCTTTGTTTTCTGTCTGCATGTTGCACATCTGGGATCTGGATTAATCTCCAATTTTAGGCGGATTTAGAAGCAATTACCTGCCACTTCTGGTCGTGTTTAGCCTGTAGAGGTTGGGAAAGCAATTAATGGTGGCGACATTAAACTGTTAAGAGGAAAAGTGTTTCTTTTGATCTGCATATGCTTAACTTTTACAGCTTGATTAAGCATCACACAAGCATTCTGACCCTTAGAATTAGAGTGCTGCAGGTCTGACGTATTTTTGTAGGCCAGCCCAGAAATTAGCATATAGCCCTAGTTCCCTTGACAAAAAGCCAATGGCCCATTTTTCCATTGGATTTTGGATTTGTGAAAACAGCTCTGTAACAAACAACAGTTTATAATACTTACACGTTTTATTCAGCAAGATAATCTTCACAAATGAACACCACTTTTATTATATTTGAAACATAAATGCAATCGGCAGAAGTAAAAAGCTAACGTTAGGCTATAAACTAACAACACCACGGTCACATGGCTTAAGCGTCACCACCACTGAGCTTCCAACTTGTTTTTTGTTGTTGCTCACCTCTTCTACAAAAGCCTTTGGAAAAGTTTAAGTTAGAACAGTTTGCATTATGAAGTATGAACACAACGAGGCTGTAAAAGAGGACGAGTGACTGTGTTTGGTCACCGTGCTGACTCATGTAGCCACTGGTTAGCAACCACCTTTTTTAAGACACATAAAAGCTTCAACTTTGTAAGTGGGCTATTTCTGTTTTATAAGATATTTATTGGCATTTTAGCCTTTATTATACAGTGACAGCTGCAGAGAGACAGGAAGGGTGGAGGGGATAACATGCAGCAAAGTGCTGCATCAGTAAGGACTCAGCCTTAATGTTATGTGCGTTGCCAGGTGAGCTACCAGGCCACCACATTTACTGACTAATTTCATGTGGAAGAATAAAATGTGAAAACCTCTTAAGCTTGTGTCAACCACAGACCCTATTTCAGGCATCTAGCCAAAAACCCAATTTAAGAAACCTCACTGACTTTGAGACGAGGGAACCGGAAGTGCAAACATGCAAACTTATTTTCAGGTTGAGGGACTCCTTCCTGCAGCACTCTATTGCAGCATATGCACACAGTACAGTGAGGCTCCACTGTAATGCATGGTAATTACCTTAATTCACTTCAGCATTTAAGGTAGAAATGGAGAGTAGCAGTGAAGCTCACATTCCCAAAACCAGTTGAAATAATAGCAAGAATAGTGTGAGTAATAAAAACGATGGAAAGTTGGGTGCTACAGAATGATGGAATAACAGAGTGAAAACACGCTATTTCTGTTGTGAAAAACCACTGTCACCACCTCCACACATCCTATTGGCTGAATCCAAAATTAGATCTGTTTTTGGAGAGTCGAGAGGGAAAGAATCACAGCAGTTGACATGCTCCTGTGGGCAGTGGGGTAGGGGGAGGGGGTACTGACTCCATCAAGATGAAACCACACTGTAGGGGGGCAGAGGCCTCTAAAGTAGCTCTATCATTTAGCCGTCTCTCTGTCACGACAACTGCATTGTAAAATGGTAGTCGTCACTTACTGGTTATTTTTAATGCCCTTTACAGTCCCAAGTGGGTGTTCTTTAGAGAAACAATCTGTTAGCTGGTGTGTAGCTCTAGCTAGCTGCCCACAGAGCTTTTGCAGGACATCCCAGGCAGCTGGTAGCAGAGGGAGGGAGGAAGGGAGTTTCCTGGCCATCTGTTAGCTCCTCTGACCTACTCTCTGCCACAACTGGAACAGCGTCCTTCTCCAGCCCTGCACACCCCCCACCGCCCTCCCTTTAATCCCAATGTTTGTCTTCCAAAGATAGCCACCTCACTGTTGGAGGAGTCCATCTACTACTCTATGTACTTAGGTGAGGTTGGGGTGAGAGGTTGCATCATTCAGGATCCCATTAGTCAGTCTGCCCTGTGTGGGATCAGTGCTCATAAGGACGGGGGAGAATCTTCCTCCGGTGTGTGAAAGTGTTAAGTCTGTGTCAATGAGTGCAGGACTGTAGCCTGAACTGCATCATAGCACCTGAGCTTGCCCAAGGCTGGAGGTCACGACAGGCATCTGATCATGGCTGTTTTTTGCCGGTGCCATGTTAAATGCTGCCGAACCTCCTCGCGTGGTGTGCAGCATCGTGGGTGTAAGAAATGAGGGCGCCACAGGCCACCAGCTGTGGCCTCTTGATCTTTAAACTCAAGGAGCAAAGCAGTGCCACGTGAGAGCGTCACGGTGGGCATGTGGGCATGGAGTGCACTGTTGTTGTTTTATGCTCTGTTACTTAGGATGCAAACAGTGTATTTTGTGTGTCTGTAATCCACATTCTACTAATCCCTCTAAATACGAAGGTAACCTAAATCAAAATCCATTAGACTTCCATGCTGTCTGTCGTTTGCAGTAGGGTTGGGTTCAGTTTGATTCTCTTAATTCATAGTGTTAACTAAAACTGCAATTCAAACAATGATGCTGCATTTATTATTATTTTCATCATAGATTAATCTGCCCGTTCCTTTTTTTTCTTTTATTGTTGAGTCTGTAAAATGTCAAACATTACGATAAAATGACCAGATCCCACGTTAAAGTCTTCAAATTGCTGGTTTTGTCTGATCAGCAGTTGCCTGATAAATGACACAACAATGACGGATAACAAAACTGTTGTAAGTTGAAGGATTAGTTTTTGTAATAACAGGAAGGAACAGAAAGAGTCACCTACAGAAACTCAAACTTAAAGAAGCAGAACATTCAAAGAACTGGACTGACGGCACAAAAACGCCAAAGAGAGGATCAGTTATCACAATTTATAGGAGCAGATTCCACTCTCATATCTGAACAGTAATGAAGCTACACCCAGCAGCCGGTTAGCTTAGCTTAGGTTATCTTAGTACAAAGACTGAATAGAACTAGCCTAACATAACCAGCATCTCTAAAGCTCACTGATTAAGATGTTATACCTTGTTTGTGTAATATAGATATAAAAACCTGTGCAAAAATGGCAGGATGTGATTTTTCATGGGGTAAATGTGCTATTGTACTATTTCTTGTACAGGCTCAGTAACTTTGTTACTCTGTTACAACTCTGCAACAGCCAAGAAAATGGCTAAGAAACTATTGTTGGGAATTTCTTAGTCAGTCTGTCCAGTCTTTATGCTAAGATAAGCTAACTGGCTGCTGGCGGTAGCTTTATATTTAGTGTACAGATATGAGATGGCGGTGATTTGGCTCAAGGCGATAACATTTTAAACAGTCTTCTGGGTTTGAAGGGCTTTCGAGTAGAAGCAGAAGCTTTTACAGTGTTCAACGATGCATGGAAATACAATGATACTGAATAAATTGGAGAGAGGAGGGGCTGGTTACATTTCAAAGGCCCTGTCAAAACTGACAGGGTCTTTACTGCAGGGTTGCCAGGGAGACGTGACCCATGTGACTGAAGCCATGAGATGTTACTTTGTAACGCAGATGGACAAACTAAACCGCAGAGAGAGAGAGAGAGAGAGAGAGAGCGAGCGCGAAGTGAGAGGTGCACAGGATGAAGCCTCAAGGGGAAAAAGTGTTCAAATGTTGCAGGTGGAGAAAGAAGATGAGAAAGTTCATTTAATAAATGAAAGAAAGTGTGAAAGGAGAAGGTCCAGCTCTGAATTAGTGTGGCTAGTGGAGCATGCAAGGTGGTGCATGCATAATCACCACGGAAGACTGAAGTGAGGCTTTTAAAGATTCAGCTTACTCTCTCTCTCTCTCTCTCTCTGTCTCTGTCTCTCTCTCTCTGTGTGTGTGTGTGTGTGTAAGAGAGAGAGAGAGAAAGAGAGAGAGAGGGAGTTTGTGTGAGGCCTGTGAGCAGCAGCTGCAGAGGGCCTCCATTAGCATGCTGGAGGGGGTTATGTAAACTGTCATGCTGGTAAGCCAGAGTGAATGTAGGAAGTTGGACCCTGAAACAGAAGCCTCTGTCTTCATGAGAGCAATTTCAGTGGTTATGATTGATTTTCCCCCAGTGCGTTTGATACATAGTACCGCTGTGAAATGATACAGCTCGCTGGGCCTTAAGGAAAGGCTGCGGTCTCCATCGAGATGGTCGATACATTTGAATTGCATTATGCCTGCGTTAGTGGTGGTGGTCAGCTATTATCAAACCGTGTGTCGAGCTCGTCTGTCTCAGCTGCAGACATCATAACCTGAACAACCTCTGAGCGTTTGGTGATAAGCTGCAAACACTTTTGTAATCATAAATATTCCATTTCTGTTAGCTTAGGCAGATGCATATTTCAGGAATTAAACTGAAACACGGGGTTTAGTACATGACCAGATATTCTAAAAAACACTGCAGTGTAGTTTGCTGTGGATTTGGTTTAATTCACCTATAGTGAAGTCACAATCCACAACATTTCTATGGAAATAAATGAGCATTTTGCCACTCTCCTCCCCCTTTAATCTACACACACACACACACACAAGCATTTACCATGCTCTCCAGGATGCACAGGAAGTGATGTGTTTTCTGCTTTCAGTAGCAGATACTATATTTGGAGTACATGCAAGAAGAACTGTGTAGTAGAATGAGACAGCGATAAGCCACCATGGCTGCAAAGAGCAGAATAAGTCACCTACAGAAACTCAAACTCAAAGTAGTGGAAGATCCAAGGAGACATGTTACCACAGGGCTAACAGTGACCGACCGCTGGGCACTGCATGTTGTTCTTGCAGAGAGTTTGATGAGAAGATCTATAGCACTGTCATGAAACTGAATATGAAGCTACAACAAGGAAACGGTTAGCTTAGCTTAGCACAAAGACTGGAAACAGGGGGAAACAGCTAGCCTGGCTCTGCCCAAACATAAAACCACAAATTGTTGAACGTATGAAATGCTTACACTTTGTGACCAATCTGTGGAAGTGGTCAACTGTTTTAAGTATCTAGGAACACACACGAGGACAACCAGTTGAGTTTGATTAGGAAACTGAAGGGGTTTATAACATCAAACAAAAACAAGCAGGCCAGGATGGTCAAAACAGCAGGAAAGATAGTAGGGAGCCAACTAAAGTCATTGGATGACCTTTACAGTACAGCTGTACATAGGAAAGCTTTGTCCATATTGGTGGCACTAAACACCCCCTCCTTACAGAGCTTGAGTTGCTCCCCTCAAGGCGACGCTGCAATCAGATGAGTTCCCCTGGCAAACAAAACAATCTACATCGGATCTTTTGAGTCTTTGAGCTAAGCTAAACTAACCGTCTTCCAGTGGTAGCTTCATGTTTAAACGACAGATACGAGGGCGGCATTGATGTTCTCATTTAAATCTGTGAATACGTTTATTTCCATAAATGTTGAATTATTCCTTTAAAAAACACTAGCATCAAAGTTCCCCCCTTTTCAAGGAAATTGAAAAAACTATGAACGAATGCAAATACAGTACAAAAGCCGACACGGCCGTCCACAGTCTTGATCAAGAGGTTTCAGTGTTCGTGATGTCAGCCTGATCGTGCGTCTCTGTCTCCTCCTGCAGGTGTTTGCCACATATCCCAACGAGGACTACGACAGGCGTAATGAAGATGTAGATCCCATGGCAGCGTCCGCTGAGTACGAGCTGGAGAAGAGGGTGGAGAGGCTGGACCTGTTCCCCGTGGAGCTGGAGAAAGGTACTGAACAAAGTTTACCTAAAAGCATGCTGTCTTTTCCCAGTGCCCATGTGTACAGTATTGGTCCAGAAACAAAGCTGCGTTGAAAAGTCCAGGGTTTGGTTATACAAAGAATCCTAAGCATTTTTATATCCTGTTTGGGGCATCAAGTAAGTGAAGGTTGGTATATGTGATTAACGTCCCTCTGGACAGTTTGAATGCTATGAAATGCTACCCCCCTCACTAGCATTTCTTTGTCTCTATTTGGACGTAAATGAAAAAAACATCCTTATTACTTATGTAAAAAGACCTTAAAGCATTAACCGACTGCCTTCTTCCAGCCAGAATGTTTCCCCAGTGTGCCACACTTCCAGCATCCCTTCAACATTATGGTGCATTAATATATTAATAGAAGACTATATTTAGAAGAGTTTGAAAGGCAGGTTACATAGGATACCATATGAGAACATGTTCTGTATAATAAAATGGTGTGCGGCCCTGTGTGCGCACTGTTGAATTGAATCAGGATGAAAAAGAGGCTCTGGTTATTGGCCCAAACGAGCAAAGAGAGCAACAGCATTGAAATCAATACCCTACCTCAACACATTATACCTCAGGCAGGAAGCCTGGGTGTTATCACTGATTCACATCTAACTTTCAAGTTACATATGAAAGTGTTGTATTATTTCAAGACTATGCAAAGGTAGGTTGTCCTGGAGATACAAAGAGGCTTGTGCTTGCTTTTATTACAACTATAAATCAATTATAGCAACATACACAAAGCTGATGTCATTGAAAAGAGCTCACATCACTCCTGATCCTTGCAAAGCCTCTTGATTTAAGTTAAGATCATTAAGAAATCTTTTCATGGACTATGCTGCATGTCCCTGGTAGACCCTCTCTTATCAACAGACTCTCTGCTGCTCACTGTACCAAAAAGATCACACAAAAGCTGCCTTCTGCATCTCGGATTCAAACCCTGGAACAGATTCTCCTGCCGGGTCTGAGGAAAGCAACGTCTAGACAAAAAATTTACCTTTTTAGCCTACTGAGTCCACTGCCATTTACACTTCTGCTTGATAGAAAAATTGAATTAAAATGTAAACTTTCTTCTTTCGTTTTGCATTTAAAAGAAATATATACTGCTAATATCAAGGATTTATAAGCATTATAAAATAAATGGTTTATAACACTATAATGTACTTTAGATGTAAGTTATTAATAATGTGTTTGTCGACAACTTTAACTCCTCCTGCTGTATGAACAGATACTTAATATATAAAACAAACATATATGAAGAAAAATGAAGAAATGTGCCAACAAAGGCAGGGAAGAAGACGACTGCTAGCAAGCTCGTTAGCCAATATACTGGCTTTGTAAATGTTTTATAGGGCAAAGAATGCATTGTCAGGCCTCAGGGGACACACAGTGCAGTTTGGTGATTAACACTGAATGTAAACATAACTCCACAGAGCACCTTAAATTTGGTTCTCATCTGTGTTAAAGGGACTTTAATTCCCCACCCAAATGTATCCCAATGGTCGGTCTTCAAACTGGCAATTTTTCTGTCACTTCTCTGAAATTAGTCCACAGCTTGAAAAATATCACCAAACAATTGCAAATCTCGAGGACAATGATGTGAACACGGAGCCAGAGCCATGTTTGCCACCCACAGAGAGCAGGGACTCCACCTCAGTCCATGAGCTCTCATGCTTGACTCCCAATGATATGACAGTATGACAAATCAAACACACCAACACCTGGTAACTGGTTCACCTGTTTCTGATGTCCCCCACTCTCCTCAGATGGCGATGGCCTGGGCATCAGTATCATCGGGATGGGTGCAGGAGCTGACATGGGCCTGGAGAAGCTGGGCATCTTCGTCAAGACAGTCACAGAAGGAGGAGCAGCACACAGGGATAACAGGTATGCTCATTCAAAGTGAAAAGGCCTTTGCTTTATAAAAATATATCAGCCTGAGGTTAGCTTAGCAGTTGTAGTTTTATTTCCAGGAGTGGATGCTTCATTGTCCCACTTGCCTTTCTGATTCCTGCCAAGAGCAAATCGGTCTTGCTGCCAAGAACGAGGACTTTATAAATGGAGTTTGGCTTGTGTGGGCTTAAATATAAAGATGATGAACAGAGGCCATTACTGAGCTATTACTGTAAATCCTAAACGTCTACTGTTTCCTCCAGGATCCAGGTGAACGATCTGATTGTGGAGGTGGACGGGACCAGTTTGGTGGGAGTCACCCAGAGCTTTGCTGCCTCCGTACTCAGGAACACCTCAGGAACTGTCAAGTAAGAGTTACTGCGAATAGTTCAGGAATCATTTATTCATCATGGAATCATCCAACACCAGTGTAGTGTTTATTAGTTTCTAACAGCGGCTGGATGGAAATTTTAGTCCACCAATTTGGTCTCGACTGAAATATCAAGCGTTGCCATGAAATTGTGTTCATACATTCACGTCCTCCTCAGGATAAATGTAATGACTTCATCCAGGTCAAAATTTGTATTCTTTGATTTATGACTAAATACCTGCAAAACGTAAGACATTTAGTGCTAACTAGCACTGCTAGTATGCTAACATGCTATACTAAGATGGTGAACATGGTAAACATCAACATTTTAGCATTGTCATTGTGAGCATGTTATCATGCTGATGTTAGCATTTAGGTTTCCAGCTGCCATTTTGTACTTCCCTTGGGCTTGCTATATGCCTGAGCTGTGACCAGGACCTGTTTTGTTGCCACAGCTCACTATGACATACAGCATTCTTGCTTGAAGAGATGGTTTCCTCTTGATATATACCCACAGCTGTTCTCACATGCAGAACTGACTTGTACCACATCCTGCCCGGGTCTGCTCACCAGACTCTAGGTTTATGTCTCGAGACTCACAGGGTCATGATTACACCCTTCTGCAAAAGCTCCTTTTTAAGATATCCTGAATACGGTCCAAAGATTCATCACTAGTGACACAGAGTATCAGTTATCAGGAACAAATACACTTGGCATCAAAAGTATCATTTTGAAACACCATTCGTTGCCCAGCATTTTGGCATTTTGGTGGAGCTCACTGGTCCCCGTGTGCTCCCTTTGTCATCTAAGCTCATTCATAATTCAGGGTTTAGTGGTCAGCACTGTAGGGTAATTGTTAGTGTTGTGTGACTTGTGAAGATCAGAGACCTCCATGGATAGCTCATACATTATGGATCCTGCTGCAGAGACTGTGAAGGGCACTAGAGTTCAGACCTATTCATACAAAACAGGCAAAGAAATAGACGGCGGCAGGAAGTGTGTTGGTGAACATTTAATTACCCGTTAGTGCGACAGAAATTGAAAGGCTGCTGCGGTCAGCTTAATAAGCGTCTGTGTGTTCGCTGTGATTTACAGTATGTTTTCCTGTTTGCTGTTTACACGGCGGCTTTATTTAGACAGATTAATTGTGAGCCTCGTTCAGGAAACCTATAGCTGCTATAACGAAATGCACAATGAGCTAAAGGAGAGGCAGAGATGAGGGTTTGATTTTAATCAAAGAAGTTGCTCCTTAGAGACTGCCTTTGATCAGCTCTAAACAGGAAGCCATTTTCTCTCATCAAAGAGACAGCACATTCCTTACATTAATACATTCCTTATCACCGACTGAAGAGGGCTGGAAGTCTATTCTATATAAAAAACGTTCTCGGTTGTTCATGCTCCTCAGTGGTCAGGAGATAAAAAAGCATTGTTTATTATTAAGCATGCACATACAGCATCATTCCATATCAGATAAAGGACTATTTCACTTCAGCTAGACACTTTGAAGATGTTTTGGGTTTAGCGCTTTGTCAGAGTTGGTTCAATCCTAACTGAGCTGGACGTCTGACTGTCGAAATGCAGGTTTGTGATCGGGCGAGAGAAGCCGGGAGAGCAGAGCGAAGTGGCCCAGCTAATCCAGCAGACCCTGGAGCAGGAGCGCTGGCAGAGGGAGATGATGGAGCAGCGCTACAACCAGTACATGGACGAACAAGAGGTTAGTCTTTATGTGCTCCGGGATCATTTTTAAAACCTTCTGAAACGAGGAGCACTGGTGTAAGATCCAGTGTGAGCTGGTCATTCTTGAATCGGTGGTGGTGCAATGTCTGCAAATGCACAGTGCAGGGTGCAGTGCTTGCTAATCAGTTTCCCTCCCTACCCCCCTCACTAGCATGCAGATACATACTGCCATGATCACACTAACAAAGAAGATTCACGCTACTTTCCACGACTAAAATGTAAAACACAGTCTTTTACAGCTCAGTCGATATATAGAAAGGATTAATCTAAATGCATTTATCAACATTTAAAGTAAGAAAACAAGTTATCAACAGTTGCAGCTAAAAAATTGTCCAGCACAAAGCTTGACACCTATTTAGGCATCACTAAATAGCTTTAGAGTTTATGTCATCTTTTCATCCTGAATGAACAAAACAAGTCTTTCTTTTGCAATCATTCGTTGGCCCAGTATGTTTTTGGTTCCCCTTTAGGATTATAAAATGCATTCCAGTACCATCGTGAACTGAGATGATCCTGTCTGGTGTGGCTGTGTTGTGTGTGTGCTCCTGGCAAAATGCCACACTGTTGTATGAAGCACGCAGTGGATCATCAGTGTGATCAAACGATAAGCTCGGCTCCGAAATGGGGACAATTCAGGATGAGTCACATTTGGTGCCCTTGTACGCCCTTTGCTTTGTTAATACATGTGTCTCCAATTTTCTCTGTTGTAGTGTTACACAAACAGAGCATGTGCTCAAAAATGGTGTAGATTCATTATAATAACAGAGAGGAAGTTGCCCCATTCATGCCAGGGTGATGGGTGATTCTGAAAAAAATTTGAGCAAAGTGTAGTGCTGCTTTTTGGAGTTTTGCACCATCTAGTGTCCACTTGGCGTCACAGCACTGAAACGCGGGCTTTTAAAGACACCATTCAGTAACGATTCCACCTTGTATTTCTGTTTTTGGTGACATTTCATCCAAACATTTCATAATACAAATCTTACCATTACAAACTTGTACAAACCTCATGGTGCATTCAAATGGGGTCGGATTTACTGTGTTTACGAGAAGAGCCCATATGAACCCCCCCCCGACCTTGGAAATGCACATTTCCTGAAAGTTCCGAGTTCTCGAATTATAACGAGGTTCATTTTTCAGTGGATATTAAGTTAATAAGTTGTTATTTTAGTTGTATAGCGCTTTTCTTGAAAATGTTAATATAAATCAAAAGTAAGTCAACATTTATTGGAAAAAAGGTGTCCACCTTGCCATTGGCTAGCAGTGGTGTTATCACAACTTACCACGTGAACAACAAGCATAGTTGCATCTGAAGGCAGCATCAGTTACTCTGGATAATCTGCAGAACACACGGTGAACACTTGATATGAAATTATGTTTTGTAGTTTGGGTGAACTGTCTGAACTTTAAACCTTTTATACAATTCATTCATCCTAACCTCGACCTCTTCCCGCTGCAGGGTGGTGAATATGGCACAGATGAGGAAGAGGACGAGGATGAGGAGGTCAGTCCGCCGTATCCCAGCGCCATCGAGGTCTTTGACTTGGCAGAGAACGAGGACATGTCGCCCCTGGAGACAGACCCTGAAAAACTGGCCCATAAATACAAAGAGGTGAGAGATCTCTCCTTAATTGGAGCGTTTCCTGTGTAATCACATCTTATTTCCTCTAATGTACCTAAAATGAACATGTGTATTTAAAAAATGTCATCTCTGTTTGCTGTAAAGCTCCAAATAAAGCATGCTGTGACCCAGGCGGAGATCCAGCAGCTGAAAAGAAAGGTAAGTTGTTCAATTAGGATTGTATTAATAATAGTATAATATTACTATTATAGTAATAATAGTTTATCCTATTGGTAGAAGAAGAGTGTGTGTGTCTCTTCACATTAACATGTGATTGAAATGGATGCTTCGCCCGTCTTTCCAGCTGCACCACGCAGAGCAGGAGAAGCAGCGCTGGCGTATGGACAAGGCCCAGCTGGAGCAGACCCTGCAGGAGAACAAGGAGCGCATGGAGAAGCTAGAAGGCTACTGGATGGAGGCTCAGAGCCTGTGCCAGGCGGTGGACGAGCACCTGAAGGAGACGCAGTCCCAGTACCAGGCCCTGGAGCGCAAATACAGCAAAGCCAAACGCCTCATCAAGGAGTATCAGCAGAAGTGAGCCAGCCAGACTACACAGACAGCAGCTGATAGAGCTGTGGGATGTATCAGAGTCTGACACTGTGATCTGCTTCCTTTAACAGGGAGATTGAGTACCTGAAGAAGGAGACGCAGCGTTGTGCACAAGTTGGAGCTGAGGCCTCTCTTCTGAAAGAGGAGTCTGGGCAACTGCAAGAACAGGTACGGGAGGAGGCCTAGAATGAGGCTGGCTAGAATATTATGCACATACTTCATTGTAAACAAAACCTGAATTTATCAAAACCAAGTGTTCTGAGACGTTGCAGAACACTTTGCAAGGTGCAGAACAAAATGTTAACGTCCAAGAGGAAACGTTAAGCTTTAGTAGGCCATGAATGTAAAGCCTTGTTCTAAAAGTCTGACATTTATATAAGCTGGAGTATATGCTTTAACATCTCACCTACAACAGATTTAGACTGTCTGTCTGTCTGTCTGTCTTCCAAAAAAAAGTCCAAATTAGCGCCATTACGGATGCCATGAAGGATGGACGGACAGGCAGGCTGGGAAGCAGGGCAGGTTCTCTTTCAGAGCACTGAGCATCATGTTTCATGCTTTGTCCTTGTCAAATGTAGGGTCAGGGTTTTGTTGAGTATGGAGGACAAGCCGTTACAGTCAGCACTCTCTTTTTTAACAGGCCTCGGATAACTTTGACGCATGTTTAAGGGACAATGTTCTGCTGGAAAATCAATCGTCCTCCTTTAAGCCAGAGAAGACGGCGTTCTTCTTTTTGGCGTAGTTGATCCTGTGAAAGTCAGCACCTTGTACAGTACCGCTATCTCCCTGCCTACACTGTCTGCCTGCAGCAATTAATTATCTGCAAACAAGACTTTATTCGGATTTTCAGTAATGAAATGATTGAGTCAATGAGTTTTTCTCTCTTCGGATGAAATGGACTTTCTGAAAATCTTTCCAATTTTAGTTCCAAAGAAACTTTTAATTGGTTTGTTGCAGTTTGAGGCTGCTTCAGCGAGTCTTGTGGCCTTAATGCAAACCTTGAAATATTTTGTCAATGAAGTGAAAGCTCTGAAGTAAAACCTCAGAGGACCATATTTAGTCAATATGTTGTAAAAGTTGTTAACCGTGACTCACTGCAGCATGCAAGTAATGATATTTGAAAGAAATGTAAATGTGTGGTTATATATATATATAAAGATATATTTTAATATCAATACATATTGATTTGTGTCAGTTTTGGTAATGGATTCAGACTTGAAACGTATGTTGTTCACATGCTGTCGCCCACGAAAGCAGCAGATTTAAACATGGTCATAACTGTATTTAACTCTCTCCTCCAGGTGGCTGACCTGGAGTGCCGGGTGGAGGAGCTGAAATCTGAACCTTTATAAAAGCCTTTGTCCGTTCCGTATCTCAGAAAGCAGAAGATAGAGTTATTGTAGCTGCAATGACCTGCAGGGTATTTTCTTGTCTCCAACCTGAGCTTGGTTTCTGGTCACATACTGTACATGTGTCCTCAAGCTTTGTGTTTAAGCCACTTAACCATTTTAACCATGTTTTTCTGTTAACATTTATGGGAAGGCGAAGAACGGTTTCATCATCACAAATACAGACTCTGTTGAGCTCTAGATGTGTACTGTTTCTTTTCATTCTCAGAGTTCAGTATTTAATCCCTTCATTTCGTGGTTTGTGACAGACCAGGCTGTTGCTTTTAATTGCCAAAAAAACTGATTTCCTTTCATTCTTTTGCCTAGTTTTGTGACCTTTGTTTTTTCTGAGTTTGTACAGACGTGATACTGTGTGGTTTAACAATCAGTTTGGTTTGTAAAAATTTGAATATAACATTTAACATAATATAAACTAATGAGATTGAGGGTTGTTGTATATTTTCTGTGATGGTGTGTACATTGGATGGAGATTGCACTGAAGAAGACATCAACAAGGTGCTTCGCTGGATTGGAGGAATAAAGGGGAACAATGTTTGAGGTGTTTTCGAAATTGTACAAAAAGTAATCCAACCTTCGTAGGGGTCCTGTCACTTAACCTTGAGAACCACCTGCTGCCTACCTTTCAGAAGTGTTTGTGTTTTTTTACACATTAAGACTCATTGATGAGCGTCCAATCCTCTGGTTTCAACCCCTCACTTCTTTCAACAAAGGACCACAGAAACAAGCCTCCACAACTGCTGTGCCACAAATGAAAATGGATCTCTTTTCCCTCAAAATGGATGTTGTCAAGGACTTGTGTAACTGCTATTAGCTAGGACTACTGACATACGAAACATTACTGGACTGGGGTGTTAAAGAAGCCGTTACCAGCAGCAACGTTAGATTTAAAAAGCTTGAGTCTCGAACCAGCAGCTGCACTTGACACCGATGTGTGTTGCACATGGAAAACACTGCCAGGTTTATACCTGTTTCAATTTACGCACAGTTTAAAATGAAATTGAGTCTACTTGTGTCAACTGTCATGCCAGTATGTTTGTATAGTTCAGGTAAGACTGAAATATTTTAACTTTACTTAATATTTATAATATAGTCAAGGTGGAACTATGAGCTAACAAGGACAAAAACAATGCAAAAAGCAGTGTTCATTAGACAGATATACTGTGTCGTGTAAAAAGAAGTAGATCTTGATGACTACAAAAACTAAATTAAGATTAATGAATTGAAAAAAAACAGGCATGGTTATGAGTATTTTCATAATATTAAGGCTTGTACAGTGCACATGCTTTGCATTGTATGTTTTGTGGAATAAATGGTCAACAGTGATGGTCAAGTCGTGGTTTTTATTTCAAAGCAAACAATAAGCATTTGTTGAACTGACTGTGGCGAGTTCCTATACAATTCTATGTTAACTGATTGTTAACTTCTTTCAAAAAATTAACAGAAATTGAACATTCTAAACATAAAGATCCACTTGTTTGGTTATGAATTGCTTTAAACAAACTCAAGATTAACCTTGAAATAATGTTATGTACAGGACAACTCTTGAAGAGCACACTCGTGAAGTACTTGACCATTTAACAACTGAAGCTCTTGGGTTTTTCCACAGTCCTGAGAACTACAAATGCATCTTCTGATGGTGTCTCCTGAGGTGGTAGTTTCGGGAAAAGCTCTTCCCGCACTGGGTGCATTTGAACATTCTCTGTCCCAGGTGAAGCATCTGGTGAGCTTTGAGACTCTGCGGCCGGCTGAAGCTTTTACAACATTCTGGGCAGCTGTAGGGCCTCACCCCCGTGTGCTTCCGCTCGTGTCGCTTCAGGTCTCCCGACTGACGAAAGCTCTCCCCGCAGTGGGTGCACAGGTAGGGCTTCTCCCCGGTGTGAGTCCTGAGATGCACGTTGAGCTGGCCGGTGTAAGAGAAGCTTTTGCTGCAGTGAGGGCAGCTGTACGGCTTCTCGCCCGTGTGGATGCGCTGATGCTGTTTGAGACCGTAGTGGTTTGTGAAGCCCTTTCCACAGTCGGTGCACAGGTACAGCACCTTCACTTGCTGGAAGCACGTGTGGGATTTCAAAGCTTTGGTGCTTGCACAGCTCTTTCCGCAATGAGGGCACGTGCATTCTTTTTCCGCCTCCTCTTCCTCCAGCTGATGCACGAGGCTGTCTGAATCACAGTGCGACAGAAACTCCACGGGGTGGTGCCTCTTGATGTGTTTGATAAGGTAGCTCTTCACGGTGAAGGAGAACTGACAAAACGAGCAGGGGAAAAGCTCCGACGAGCAGTGATACTTCATGCAATTCTTGGTCCTCTGATGCTGTTTAAGGTTACCTGACGTGCTGAACACTTTGCCGCAGCTGTCACAGCTGTAGGTTTTTGCATTCACGTGTACCATCTGCTCGTGTCTTTTCAGGAAGCCGGACTTGATGAAGGTCGCCCCGCACTGACCACACTTGTGCTGTCTCAACGGGCACTCGTGTGCTTTGAGGTCATCTGGGTTCGCGTATGTTTGTTTACAGCGATTGCAGCTTAACCATTTGAATTTTGTTAACTTTCCATTTCTGGCAGCAGGTGCCTCGGGTTCAGTGGAGCTCCCATCAGTCTGAGCGGGGCTGGTTAATGGCTTCTTGCCGCTGGCCGCTCTTTGTTTTGGGGCTATGAGTTTGGTTATGGCAGATATCTTCGACCTAGCTCTGAGTCGCTGAGGCCTCTGAAAGGGACTTTGTTGGACAGATTCAACTGTTTCAGCCACTGAGGGCTGTGGAATGAAGTCTGGATCGTGGCTCTGATCATCCTCAGCAGGCTTCAGATCATCTTCTTGATTTTCCACTGCGGACTCCTCTAAGTGATGCTCACTTATATGCTGCTGAAGGGTTTCCACTGAAGAAAAAGCCACTGAACACTCAGCACAGCTATATGGCATGGCGCTACAGTCTCCTGCAGCCTCATTTATTTTTAATCCCATTCTCCTTTTGTAACCCCGCAGGTGCCTGGTCAGGTCGTTGTACTGGCTAAAGCCCCTCTGACACACGGTGCAGACATACGGACGTAACTTGTCATGGACTGTCACCTTGTGCTTTTTGAGCGACGTTTCATTTGTGAAATTCTTACCGCAGTCTGAACAGTTGGACTGGGATGCTTGTGCCTCGCCTGCAGAAGTTTTCTCAGTTTCAGTTACATCCATAGCTTCTTGTAGACTTGTTTCCCCGGTTCCAGCTGGATCAGAAGCATTAAACACTTCTGACTTCTGTGTCATGCTCTCCTTCTTCTCACTAAGGACTTGGCTCTGATTAGGAACAACGTTTGTCTCTTTTATCACAGCCGGCTTCCTGTGAACTAGCTGGTGTCTGATTAAGCCAGATGCCTGGCTAAAGCTTCGCCTGCACTGTGGGCAGCAGTAGGGACGTTTGTTTGAGTGGACGCAAAGCTTGTGCCTCCTAAGGTGGGGGATCTGCTTGAAAATCTTCCCGCAGTCACCGCATGTGTTGGACTCGACGGGATCAACAGGTAACTCCATCAGGGATGCTGCAGGGTTACCCGAATCAGCACTGGAAGCAGGATTTTCAGGTGGAGCTGCCTCATCCTCGGGTGGTGTACAGTCTGCTTTGGGCTGCATGTGGAGGTGTTCTGTATGTCGCTGGAGAAAGGCCTCTGTAGTGAAGGACAGCTGACAGTGGGAGCACAGGAAGATCTGGGATGCCTCAGTTGTATTACTCTCTACAATTTAGAAGAGGAGATAAAAAATATTGTAAGAATTTCCCAATGTCTGGGAAATTGTTGTTATTAAATGACATACGTGACTAGCTAATGGTAGAATAGTCAGTAACAAATAACTACAAATATGAATATTTTGTGACTAATGAAACTTGTGGAGTAAAGGTACCTGTTGCACTCAGCTTCATCAACCACACCTGGCTCCAAGCTTCACTGTAACAGGTTAGCAGTTTGCTGCTGGGCCACAGCAGCAGCTCATCTCCCGGGTGGATGGTGCGACAGCAGTGAAACAGGATGCTACCTTTGTACTGGACTGCCAGCAGGTTCGTCTCGTCTTTGTTTCGAGCACAATTGATATACCTGTGTAAGAAGAGAGATGGTAATAAATATATGAATTTGCATTACATATATTGTACCTTTCCATACATGACTTACTGTGTGGAGGTTTGGGGAAACATTCAAAATCAACAAACAAATCCAATTTTTATACTATAGAAAAAAGCTGGAAGGATTTTAAACAGAGCTGATTATCAAGACACAACCAACATATCATTTATTGACTCACAGGCTTTCTAATTATCCCAACAAATCCATGGTAACCGTGCAGCATATTGTAATTCAAACCTCTACTTTAGCCTTTCCTCTTGGCTCTGTTGTCAGGCTTCAGAAAATCTAGCCCGTGACGGTAACTTTAGCCAATCACAGCTTATTTCAGAGAGACGGTGCGTTGGTATTGGCTGTTCTCTTAAAGAAACACGCGTACACGTCCCTTCAGACGGTGAAAGACAGTTTTAACGGCCCGAAGTCCTGCAACTTGTGATAAATGTCCAATACCTCCGTTGGGCAACACGTCCCTCCACACAGCGCTTCAGGCTCATTAGCTCACGTTGTGGGTTTGGTGGGAGGGGCTTAGCGAAGTGATGAGGTGGAAGGTTTTGCTTTCCAACCACAGCTTTATTATTACAGTGAGTCACTATGAAAAGAGAGGAATTTGCATGTTTATAAAAACAAAGAGTTAATTTGTGGAATAGCTTTCAAAAGGAAATGAGATTTTAACTTTTGGGTATATATAATATACGTGTATATTCTTAGTGTATAAATCTAAGCCAGGTTTTGACAAGGAAGAGGAATGCGTGGAATAAAAAAATATCTGTGCTTTTGCTGCATGTGTCCATCACGAGTCAGACAATGTTGAAGCCCAACGCTTGAAGTGAAGTCTTTTAAATGAATCTGAAGGCTGAAAGAGAACCAGACAGTCACAGCAGCAGAATTCAATTCATTACCTCATCCAGTTAGAGTGGGATTCTCTGGCAGCATCAATGTACTCATACTCGTCTTTTCCTTTGTAAATCTGCAGAAAATGTGAATATTTTCAAGACAAAATGATCATGTATCAATAACCACAAGAGGAGAAATCTTTGACACCAAGTTGAGACCCAAATTTAATAAATCCAAGCTCACCTCCAAGGCGAAGTCACTTTCAATGGCATTTTCCCTGGTTGTCACTTCCCCCTCATACGGTCCAAAATGCATTCCCGGAGACACTATTGGTCCATGATTTAAGACCCCAACGCCTGCACTGGGAATACTAGATCTGCCTATCATCAGGCCATAGGGCAGAGTGAGCAGGGCCCTCTGGGGGACACCCATGCTCGTTGGAAAGTCAAGAACAAAAGATGGCCCGTTAATGTTAGCAGGATCACTCTGGTCCTGGAAGAGAGTCAGACACTCCTCACAATCTAGAACATGTAAAAAGGCAGAAAACAGAAGAACACAGGAATTGAAGTTTATGCTTATCAGTGTAAAACCACTTATTTCACACACGTAGAGAACATGCACTTTACATCAGAATGAATGACATCTTTGAAATCTCTTCTCATAACTTGAACATGTCTTATCTGTTTAATTATTATTATCATTAGGTATTGTATTCAAATTTATTTTCTGATTGTATTTGCCTCACTGCAGTCCTGAAAAAGCACTTTGTTTTGAAAAGTTCTGTTTAAATGAAGTGTATTATTATTATATGGCACATTTAAATGTCATATTCCACCTAAAATAAAAACTTTTACTATGGTTGGGAAATAAACGTCTAAGTTTCAGATATGTAGCTGAAGTGGATAATATTTAGTCAGTTTTAATGTTAGCTCTATTGTTACGGTGCCATAGTTTGTGGATCTACAAGCTTGAAAACTTTGGATTAAGCCCAAAGATGCTGTGAATCTAAGTAGAAGAGCACCGACTGTCTCTTGCTTACAAAAGCCACCATCAGCCTCTGGGTTATCTCCATGTCCCACAGTGTCCAGTAACCTCTGGATTGGCGTTTGTGCTGGATCTAAAACAGATATCACTGGAAGAATAAAGACACTATTTTAGGAACTTACATATGGCAACAAATCACATCACCAGTTTAAATATCAATCTATAGCACAATGTGTCACACCTGCAGGAGTGTTGAGTTCAGGGGCCAGGCACTCCTCTGTTATAACAACCTCCTCGGTTGTCTCAACCCACTCCACACCGTTGCCTCTGGCCGACATGAGTGCAGACTCTGTGGAGAGGTGATGGGAACTATTACCAGTCTTTAGAACAGCTGCTCACACAAATACACACTTACAAAACGCTCAAACAACAGATAGGCAGCTAACGTTAGCATGTTAACCTAGCTCGCTAACTATAGGCCAGCAACCAGGTTAGCTGGCTAACATTTGATTTCATACGCGAGGAAGAACCGTAGATACGATTAAGTGGGGAAAAGTGCTGTCTAGTTAGTGTGGTATAATAACACAGCATTATCATAGCTATCCTAGAGTTAGTTACTACTTTGTGGCTAACAGAATGATAATACCAGATAAAGACTTGCATTAACGCTATGATGACAGAACAATTTCCAGTTAATACTTTCTAGTATAATGTATATTGTTACACCTACTCAAAACACGACAGCTATATTCCTCGGACCGCTTTGCAAACTACAGTGCCAAACAGGTTTTAGCTGTTGACATATGGTCTCTGACGAGAAACTACAAGCAAAACTACGCGAGACCTCAGAAGCTTCCCCGGAAGTAAATCAATTCCACTTTCAGTATAAGGGTCTACGCTTCTGTCTGTTCTTTTCAAATAAAAGTTATTTTATTAACGCATTCGTTTACAGCTTTTCCCATTGAGTTCAACCAACAACAATGAAACAGATAACACCATACTTAACTTAAACATGTAAAAATGTTTCTTTATCTATATAAAAATAGTTGTTATCTGCTGTTTATACATCGGCGCCGCTGGTGTAGTGGTATCATGCAAGATTCCCATTCTTGCGACCCGGGTTCGATTCCCGGGCGGCGCACGTATTTTGCTTCACGTGCGCGAATATAGGTTTTTATTTGTGATTACGTCGGAGTAATATAGTCTACATTGTGATGTGATGTTCTCACCTTCCAAACAAAACGACTCCTGTGCATCTGCACAGAGCTTCACAGACAGTTGGCAATACCACGACAAACGAGACTGCGTGGCAACAGACCATAAGTAGCCTACCTACCTGGGAGCTATCTATTCCCTGCTGGCGCGTGGGACCTGTTGCCTGGCAACAGACTGAATGTTGTCTGTATTTGTCGATATTGTTCAAAGAATCAGCGACAACTGTTGCCAGAGAACTGTGTATCCACCAGATAACACCACAAACTACCCATAGCATCGAAATGCAGTCCGTTAACTTTGGTAGACCTGTGTCGGCGTGCGAGCTGAACTATAAAGGATGTCTCAACATGTGCGGGATGTGTCCATTTTGCGCCTTCGCCCCCAAACCGCCGGGCTCCATTCAGTGTACGTGGAAGGTGTCGGATGAATTCAAGAGGAGATTCGTTGTGGAGCTGCTGTTACGGTGCGGAAACATCCAAGTGCTCGAAAGAATCCAGAGTGTGCTGGGCGTAACATCGTGGACTTTATTCACCTACGCCAGGTCAAGGAGCCCCACCTCGCCTCAAGATTACCCACGCCGCAGGACGGACCGAGGTGTGGATGGGAGACCACTTGGCGTGGACATGAACGAGATCTGGGACTGGTTCAGTGGCAGCGCGGACTGGATCAAATCACGCTATCTTTGCCGTCTTTTTTCACTTTGTGACTCGGAGCTTTTACGCATGGTCGCTAATTTAACCAGCGTGCTTCTGGTCAGACAAAAGCGAGGGTTTTTGCAATTTAATGGTAATTTTGTTGTTGTTTTTATTTATTTCATTTTTTTTGCAACAGACTACATTTTATTTGAAATTGTGCAAGCTCACATCAGAGCCGTGTGAGTTGCACCGCTAGAGGTTGGTAAAGCACACTGGTGCACATGCGTTTCATTTATGAAGGGATGTAATGAAACGCAATGACACAAGAGCTTTATTCATTTAGATTATTAATCATTATTAATATATAATAATCTTGTGCCACTTTCAGTGAGTAGTCGCAATACCAATCAACATGATCGGGGCAGTGATGGAGACTCGGAGGACCCCGCTCTGATGGTAGTGCCTGGATCCTCAAAGTCTGTGTCTGGAGTCAGCCGGTACCAAGACTTCATAGGCTGCCTACCTGTTGATCTGTCAAAGAGGATATTAGGTAAGTCAGCACTTTGGTAACACTGATGAAATGTCTAAATTCATTGATGATTTGCAGTATTTTGTTTGCTTCAACAGAAACACGAGGTGTTCGCAGGCTGTCAGATTTACAGCCATTTGTATTCTTGAAATATTTAAAGTAGTTTTTATGTTTTATGCAGCATAAAACATTATACATGCTGCAACTTAGATAACTGATCATTTAATTTAATAATGTGCACCACTTCAGTACTGAAGATACATTATCCACACACACAAACACACACACAGTCACTGTCTCCATTGTTCAATCTGAAGAGTGCATTGACGTGTGTTTAAACTGAGAGTATAAAGAAACTAAGCCAGTCTAATGGTGCTATGGGGATGTCGTTTTATTACTCACGAATGCTCTTGTTAAATCCATCCCATTCAAGCCCGTAGCCCTTGGATTTCAGAATAACAAAGCCCTGCCAAGCAACCGACTGGCTGTCTGCTCCCAGTGACCTTTGTGTTCTGGTTCAAAAGATGCATTACTTAAAGAAAGTATTAAACATACAAAAGGTGTCCAGGCAATGTAATACATTGTGATGTGACAGCGGGTATTTGGGTCTGTAAACTCTCACTGTTAGTAATATTGTATTATACATGCAGACATTATACAAAGCGTGTGTGTCTTCTACCAGGTCTGTTAGATGAGCAAACTTTGAGGCGCTGCCAGAAGGTTTGTCGACACTGGCGACACCTTGCACAGGAAACCGTGGAGGAAATCAAGTTCCGAAGGGCTTTTCAGGATCAAATCAATACAATGATGAAGGTGGAGCATTGTATCTTTATACTATTTAGTAATACGAATAGTTAATCATGCATTAAAACAAACTGATATAATTAAAAGTGTTCAAAGTTGTTGTAGATTTTGGTGGTGAGGGTTTAAAACAAAACCTTTTTGATTTAAATAAAAAATGACATAATCAGTGATGTGTTTTTTCTGTTCTAGAAGTACAAAGGGGTTCATATAGTCAGTCCTACTTACGCCAACATTGTTGAAGTCCCTGTTCCTGTCAAGGACGATGAGAAAGTGGACGTTCCAAGTGTCCAACAGGTCAACAAATCAAAACTACAGTCTTTGAACTAGAAGTACGGTTGTCAATACATGGATGATCTTTTCTGGGTTGGCTCCACAGGGCGATCCATTTGAAGAAGCATATGCCGAAATCAAAACCAAGACAGTGCAAATGGAAGAGCGGAATGTTTACTGCGGTGCATATTTTACCACGGTGCTGCTGGACAAGTTAGTGTGTTTAATCTCCTTTTGTGCTTAACTAAACCCTGCACAGAACGTCATGCAGCTGCTGTAATGTGGTTGTGTTCGACAGAGAAGACCCTCATCGGGTGGTGGACTACAGAGGTGGATCGTTGATGGCCATGGGCTCCAAGGACCGTGTGGTGCATCTGCTTTATGTGGCGTCCGAAACCAAAGTTGTGTCTGTGATGAAGGGCCACGTGGGCAGCATCCGGGCAGTGCTGCTCTGCGAGGACAGAGACCTGGTGATAACCACTGGCTGCGATGCAAGTATCAGGTGAGGAGGAGATGGAATCATAGATCACATTTATGGCTTTGTCAGTGGGTGATAATCGATTAGACCGAGGATATGATGATGGTACAATCCTCCTCGTGACCTGTAGGTGTTGGAATGTGAAGACAGACAGGTGTGTGATGATGCTGTATGGTCACACTGGCACTGTCAACTGCCTGGATGTCCATGCTGACAGACTTGTCTCAGGAGCTAAAGACTGTGTAGTAAAAGGTAAGCAGCCTCTGGAGGATTATATAATTGTTCGTCTGTCCATAATTTGTAATGTTACCAGACTTTGTCTTCTGGTTATTCCAACACGTCTACTACCAATCTCATTTTCTAATCTTCTAAACAAGGTTTACTGAGATATCTGGATAATGGTGCTTAGTAAAGCCTCCTAAAGATGAACCGACTTTTCCAAGTTTTGTTCAGCAATATTATCCAGTAAACCTGCACCTTGGACTCTGTGTACTTTGTTTGTATGAAAACAACTGAGATCAATGAGAGCTTTTTCCAAATATGTCCCAAAGTTGCAGAACACCAAATGATAATTGCACTTACTCATGCAGAAACAAAGCTATATTCTTATCATACAACAGTACCATAGTTTGGGATTTGCACATACGAATAAATTATTGTTGCTTGTATCTGTTTTATATGCAGGATGTTTTACATACTGGCTAAGAGGAGTCACGTGGTAACCCTTCCTGACACGTTTTAATAATGATGAGAATAATCAGTATTTTTTCAAATGTTTTAAAACTTTGACGTTAACTTTGTGTCGTTTTACCAATGTTTGCATGAAAGCTAAACTTAACTACCACACTACAAGTGTGGAGTCTAAACACAGGGAAGCTTTTTAAGGATTTTAATTTCAAGCACCCCAGCTCTGTGCAGTGTGTGAGGATCAACACAAGAACAGTCTACAGCAGCTGTGAGCGGGGCCTTGTCAAAATATGGGACATGGAGAACGCGTCACTGTGCAGGGTAAGAGTTAGTGTGGCGACCAATATATATACTTGTTTTTTTAGTATGTCAGTTACAATTGATAATACCTTTGCATTTACTCATAATGTACCCCTTTCCTGAAGGTGATCGATGCCCACAGGAGCTCAGTGAAGTGCCTGTTCTTCGACCAGTGGCACTTTTTATCCGGGGACACTAACGGTCAGGTCATGGCCTGGAGCGTCAACTGTAACGTTAAAGAGTGTCTTATGACCTTCAACCACCCAAAGTAAGCGAGAAACCTTTGCAGCTGATTTTATTTGGCTCATATAGAAATACAGTGTCTTCAGCATGTCTGAACAAATGTCTGCCGTTTTAAGTTCAATGTTCTCAAACACAGTTATATGTTGAATGCTGACTTTTCTGCAGGGAGGTAAAATCTCTGACTCTCGTCTACCTCCGTGTCGTTACTGGCTGTGTGGACGGAAAGATTCGCATATTTCATTTCCTCACGGGAGATTGTCTCAGAGACATCACGGCAGAGTCTGAAACAAATAGTCGAGTACTGTCTCTGCACTTCCATGACAACAGGTGAGTCAGATGTCAGTGTTTATTTTTTTATTATTGTATTACTTTTATGACTGTAACATTCAGATGTGTCTCATATTGGTTTTTTTGTTTGTTTTAACCCTCCTTTAGTATATTAGTGAACGCAGCGTCCAGTGTGAAGCTCATCCAGTTTGCCAAAGTGTTCTGGGATTACACAGAGTCAACGGAGGGAGGCCAAGTTCACGTGGTGGCTCAGGATGGTTCGGTTTCCGAGAAATCTGCAGCTCGGCTCAGAAAGTTTCCATTCACCTCTGCCAGGGCCGATCACACGGCACAGGTGGCTTCACCCAGCCGAAAGAACAAGAAACCAGAGAGAGCTGAGCTGCTTCACCATACCTGCTTTCTGTCTACACCAACTAAATGTCGAGTACAAGGTAAGCACGCTCAAGTATGTAAAAATGGTAGAAATATGTGTTAAGATCAGTTCTTTTGTCGTGAATGAAACTTTGCCTTCATAGCTAAACAGTCGCTGCTGCACAGTGAGAAGGCAACAAGTGAGCGGATGAAGAAAAGGGGTCTTCATCATCCTCTGACGCGTGACTCCATCCTTCTCAGGGTCAATGCTATCCAGAAGGCACAGTGCACGGATGAAGTCAGCGTCAACATGGAGTGCAACGCCAGGTTGCGTGATTTCTGGGGTCCTCACGCGTCTCAGGACCCCCTGCACTCTGACCTTCAGGCCCCGAAACAGAGCCCGCACACCCAGACGTATCCTCTGTGGCACACGCATGGGGTTCACCCCAGGAGGGCCAAGACATGTGTGCCAATTTTAAAGCGAGCGGTCAGTCACAGTATCCAAGGCAGAGACGTCTCCACTGTCCCCGACACCACGAGGAGACGCCGTGCCTGTTTATTTCCTAAGAAAGCAGAGCCTCACAGTACTGACGCACACGGTGCCACAGAGGGGCCCCGGGCTCCTGAGTGCATGCCCATGAGATCGCTACCGAATCCAGAATGCTCCATGAAAAGTGGTACCAGCTTGCCCAGGATCAGCCCTGTGGGGCTGTTCAGAGAGCAGGGAGGATTCAGGCTGGAAGACTGTTTCCGGACCAGCGGGGGTCTCATGCAGAGCTGTGAGCACAAACTATCCACGAAGCAGGAGAAAACACAGCGAACAAAGTCACATGTGCGCTAAAAGATGGGAATTTATTTGTTTTATGCTATAATGTGTCAGCAGAACTCTATCACCTGCACAGTGGGCTTTTTTTATGTGATGTTTCATTAAAATGCCACTAGGGGTCAGTATTGTATCATCTGACTGTGGCTGGACCATGACCCAGAGTTGTTATATAGCAGTTTTGCAGTATGCTTTAATTTTTTTTTTTACTGTCTTACTTTATTTAGAATCTGTTAATTTGCAGTTTTATTATTTATCAATGGTACATTTTTGTCTTTTTCTGAAGTTGAATATGTTGAGTTTCCATTTATATATTCAGGGAAAGGAAGTGCACACACATTTTATGCAGTGTCTTTTACATATTTGAGGTAATATGCTTCCATAATTTGATTGCATTAAAAATTAATAAAAAGTACAATGTTCACAACACAAATGTAACTTCTTTCCCCCAGTAATCATTATTTTTTGGAATGAACTCTACAAAAATGCCTTCTCAGGCTTGTAAACTCAGATTCCAACAGTAATAATAATCAGTGTCTGCCAGTTAACACCTTCTGTTTGTACCGGAGCGTTTCAGTTTCAGGGAGAACATCCTCATCTGCTAATTTTCCTTCAGTTAATGAATCCTCCTGAAAAATACCCTCCTTCATCAATCAAGCCACAATAAATCTTTGAGGGTTTTTAGCTTCAGTGGTACTTCAAACATGAGTGAAGTCATCAGAAAGAGAGGAGTTTGTTCCATCCAGAGACCTGTCATCCTGCCACCTGCCCTCTGGCCCCTGTGCCTCCAGGGCATCATTAGGGTGTGAGGAGGTTGAAGATCAGGGAGAAGGTCCTCTTCTTTGACAGCAGCAGCACAACAGCTGGGCACTCGTAGGTAACAAAGGGTTATGATTAGAAGTGACCGGATAAGACGTCCCACTTTGGAGAATCACTTCTTTCAGGAGCACACTGCTGCTAATTAATTTGATCTGCAAAAAACTGGGGATAATGGTGTCTCCCCCTTTTTTCTCCTGTGGCAGTGTGACGTAGGGAGACAATGCAATCCCCTCCTGCCACCCCAAGCTGGGCTTAGCTTCATCATGCAGCACAGCTCCCCCATTGTTTCATCAGGTACCGGGTCTCTTGTCCAGGACCGGCGGAGCTGCAGGGGGGATAATGAGCGTAAAATCAAAGCAAAGTTAGAAAAGGGAAAGTCTTCATGGAGGAATGCTCTTAGACCTTCTGCTCCCTTGAGCAGGCCCAGGGGTTGGCTGGGGAGAGGAGGGTACAGGTTTATTTATGCATGAGGAGAAGCCTGAAAGAAATGACAGTTAACCCTCGCGCAGTGAAAGAAGGTTTTAAGGGTTGGAGGTTTGGCAAAAGGCAACAAAAGACAGTTCGGTATGACCCAGCTGACCTTTGCTCTACATGGATCTCCATCTCCAAAGACGTGCATTTGCATCATAGTTCATTTGTCAAATTAATTTCCCAATTTTTGTCATGCTGTGTCAGCAGCATGTTTGAACTCTTAAGTCGGTTTAGATTTAAACCCTCTTTCCAGACCAGGTCAGTCCAGGCCAGTCAGGGTATAGAATGTGATTATCACAATCTGCATTATTTTTGGTATTTGCATGTCACTCAGACGGGTGGCTGACTTGCCCTGGAGCTGTCCCGATATCACACCGTTACCAGGTCTAACGAGATGGGCATCAGATGCAAAAGCTCAATGAATATGCAAATCACCCCATTCTCATGGGGAAATGACTCACAATAAGAACAGTGACTAAAACCTCCCCAGTGTGGAAAGGCAGCCATATTATATGCTGTATCCTAAAAACAGTTGGATAACTGAAGCTAAGCTTAACCGAGGATCATAACGAACAACTTCATGGCCTGACAAAGCAGGGACATCAACACACGGGAGTGATGACAAGCGCCTTGATCTTAGGACAGCTTTAAACGCCAGGCCGCATGGCCAGCGCTGTTTCCAATCGTCCCGTTAGGATTCAGTAGAGCCAGGCTGGAAACAAGATCCATATGCCTTTCTGACCTCATTTGCAGATAGAGATCCTAAGCGAAAGGGGATACAGACAGAATGAAGGGAGGCAATTAACAGGAACACCATTACCGAGATATGGGACTGATTAACATCCACATCCAGCCAGGCCAAATAGATAAGAGGGAATCTGATTGCTCATTGATTGGAGCTCGGTGGTTCCTCTGCAGCAGGCAGGTTCTTGTTTTCTAAAGTTGGACCTCGCTGCATTCGAGGGCCCTTGATTGAGCCAGAAAGAGCGGAGTGAAACCACTGTGACCACTCATCAGGAAGATGATCAAAGAGGCTGCTGCTGGCTTCTGGCTCCTCGTGTACAAGACTAACAGCCAACAGATGATTGTGCTAAAGTTGTTACTCACAGAGGGCTCAGTGCTAACACATGTCAAAGAGCACTGATATGAGCTGTGGAGGTGACACCTGAATTAGTTGAGGTTGATGCAAATGCATCTACATAAAGAACCATTGTGTAATTGGACTGTAAAGGTAGCAAGGTTTTTTCCCCATGCTCTTGATTTTGTTTGTTTATTTCATTAAGTTTAAACCTTTTTTTAAATTTAAGAATTGACTGATTGTATCGGGATTTACAGCGTGACATCTGGAATGTATTTTGATAATTGCAAAGAGATTATTTTCTATGTGCAAGACCTGTTCTATACAAAAGACTTATACAACAACAAACAAAAACAAAATGACTACACACCGGTGCTTTACCACCAGAGGCTATGGCATACATTACATTTAAAGCTGGACGTTTCCATTATTGACAGACAGCAATGACTTAAAAACATGTGCTCTGGAGGCTAGACCTGTTCGTAGACCCGTTCACTGGCTAGTCCTGAATGTTTCAACCAAGTACCAGTGCTTCGGCAGTTCACGTCTCGGGTCTTCTGCGTGTATCTGACTGACATATCATGAAGATAATGTCTAGCGTTAGCTGTATGACCTCACAATTATTTAGAGAGTAAATTACATGTAAAATTACACGGCACCATCTTTCTCTCTGTATATTACTACAATTCAGTTCTCATAAAATAAATAAGTGCAGCATTTCAGTGCAGTATGAAACTGGTTTAATTACAGGCTTTACAATGTATTTGAATATGGCATTTCTTAGGTTTTCATGGCATGTCAATGTGAATGTGCGTAACCATTAAACTAGAGAGAAGGGTGTCACGGATTGACCTGTGGTCTCAATGGCCCCCAGTCTTCACAGAGCAGCTCCAGACACATGCAGGCGACAGTGTTAAGTGTCATAATTTCTTTATTTTCTCAGACATAAATACTGAGACGCAAAAGTCAAAGGTCAACTGCATAAAACTTCCCTATTTAGAGGTCAGTAGACGCATATCGTTTGGGGGGGAGTGGCACAGTGGAACAAAAAGGCAATTCACAGTGAAAAGTTACGGCAAACAGCATTTGACTCTACTTCCTATCACATAACGATCACAAAATGAATTGTAACACTGGACTACAAAGGTCTTCATGCATCGTAGAAGACGAACAAAACGCTTAAGTGGGCCCAGAGCTGCAGCGGAGGATTAGAAGTCTTGAGTTTGACGCAATTGTACATTTCTTGATATCTCACTGAAGAGGCATTTGAAAAATCTATTTTTCTTTTTGTCACATGCAGTCAGTGGAGACTGAATGCAACACCATCTCTGCATTAAACAGAAGTGTTTCTATTTAAAGCTCTGAGTTTTGGCAACATTGCAACAGTGAGAGAGAGAGAGAGAGAGAGCGTTTGGGACAAGCTAATGGACATCTTTATCTGTGCTTTCCTCATAGTTTGAGTCATGCACTTAATCACAGTCTGACAAACAATTATCCGCTCGCTCATGTCAAGTACAGATGTTTACTCTCCTCTGAATCCTGACACCAGCAGAGCTCTCGCTGTTTGGAGAGGTAAAGGTACCTGATAAGAAAGGGCCCCCATGGCTTGTGTGGCAAGCAGCTGCACATGCACGCCCACACATACAAAAACTCACTTTTAGTAGGGCTTTTACAGCTGGATTATGCTGCTGAAATCAGTGCTGGTGCATTTTCTTCTTGTTGAAAAGTGAGTCATTGAGTTTGCGTTAATCAAGAAACTGCTGCTTCCCTTTGCATGACAATCCACACGTTCTGCCTCACATTAGTACTTAAGACTCGTGAATGATCTCCAGAATATTCTAGCAAACCAGGCAACTTCTGAAAAGGTTCATTGGTATTTACCCTGCAGCTGAATCCACTATCTTTGTAATCCACCCAATACCAGTCACAACAAATGCCACTTTCCAGACACGATAACTCGACTGCTGTTTGTACAGTAAATACTCGGTGGGATTCTCACTCTCTCCTCGCTTGACCCTGGCCCAGGAAAAGCCTTTTTTGGAGCCGAGGAGAACCAACGGGTGTCCTAGCTTAGATATTTCACAGCTCAGCAGGTTCCCTAGCATGTTGATACAAGTGCTGGGAAATAACACACAGCCTGGTTGATTCATGCCATTTGTGTTTTTCATTTAGTTGTCATGTGCAGGATTTTTTTTAGGGGACCTGGGGATAAAACTGACCCATATTAGCAGCAGATGTTTTGGGTCATGGAGTGGAACTTGCTTTTCCCAGGAGCTCGTGTGGTGAGGAGTATCAGTCATGACCACCAGAGGGGTAGCTGTAGGAGGAAGACGAGCATTTTGCAACCTGAAGGTGAGAGTTGATTACTGGAAAAGAGCACATTTAAACTCCTGGACCAGTTGATAATCTGGAAGGGGGAAAGGTGAAAGACTGAATGGTGTCTTTAATGTCACTCTACGTACAGACATTTGCGGCTGAAACACATTGCAGACCCAAAGCCAAACCGTCAACCGTCATTGACTGTAATTTGAATTTGACTTATGTTGCTGTCTGGATTTGGAAAAACACAACCTATTTTGTGTTCTGTGTTGTGTTGCAGCGATGTGGCTAACCAATAATAGCATGTTTTTGACAGTTGGACACTTTTATTTGTGTTTTTCCAGTGTGTTGCAGCCACATATGTCTGCAAGTAGGTTGAGCGTGCCCAAAACACTGAACCTCTAACTGCACTTGATTAGCTGTTCAGGACAGAAAGAAAAGTAGTTGTACTTTGCTATAGAAAAATCTTTTTTGTTAACCAGTGTGCTCAAAGGAATAGTTAGGGAGACTCTTTACAGACCACTATGACCTGTAAGGGGAGGGTTACATGACCAACGGGGTGATAACAACTGCTAGTGAGCTAATCTGCAAGATTAAGAAAAATAAAGAAATTCAGCAGGTTGATAAACCGCTTTACTGCCTTTTTGTCTTTGCTGTAGAAAGGTTTACACATTTTTAAAGGACAGTCGGATTATGTTATACTTTCTTCTGCAGTACAAGTATACAAGCTAGCAAGGCTATCAAAAACTAGCCTGCTAACGCCTTTGGCTATGTCCGTTACCAGCCTACCAGTCTCTTGCTGGTATTTTCTTTTTTCTTTTAAATTTTGGACAGTTTCCCGTCATGCTAAGCTAAGCTAGCCAGCTGCTGGCTGTAGCAAGAAAGTGAATAAGGGTATCCAAAATGTCAAACTATAGTATTTATAGTATACTTTAGTATTATAGTCACTTTAAAAATGGCATGGGCCTAACAGGACATTCACATTCATCTGTCCACTTAGAAATCGCTCACTTTGAGGGAAAACACATCTTCAAAAAAACTTTATGGCAATAAAAATACAACTTATTTTAGTACATCTGTGCCAAAGATGTGTCACTGTCTTGAAGCACTTACTGAACTGTCACTTTGTAAAGTGTTTCATTTTCAACTTGTTGGATATTGAACAAGTTGTACCTTTTTTGTCATTGGTGAGTAAGAAGCTGGTATTGTGAGATAGGTCTCTCCTCTCTTGGCATTCTACGATTCATCAAATCCCGCAGCCTCTCACCCTGCCCTCCCCCACGTCTACAGCTGTAAAAACACCCCATATTATTCTCATAATTGTTTCAGTGTGTAGGCTGTTATTTTAATGTGCCAAGCTGGATGAGTCAGGAATCGAAAACTGTTGCGGTACAAAAAGCAAGTATTTTCTGACTACTGACATTCTTCTCAGCATTCTGACATTTAGACAATTTCTTTCCTGAGTGGCTGCCTTATTATCAGGTGATTACCATTTAATGTGGTAGTATAAAACAAATACAACCTGACAAAGGCATGGCCCAGAGTATAGTGAACTTTAATTATAATTGACCCATAGATATTTCATTCAGGCTTACTGGATGATACGGCTCCTCCTCACATTTGGGGCCCGCTATGTTCTACAGTTCTGTAATATTTCTTCTTCACGTCCAGCTGCAATAAGAAACACAGTGATACATCTGTTTGGCCTCGGCTGACATGTCTGATATGCATTTCATAAGGTGTGAAATGGATATGGAGGGGAAAAAAGAGTTAACATGAACATAGGCAGAAATGATGGGGATTTTATGGGCTGATACAAATTTCTTTAATATTACCATTTTTGTAATGTCCATCCGAAGCAAATAACAATCAGTTTCACCCTTTTCTCTATTACAGTTTTTTTTTACATCTTTAAAAGGTGTTTATGTTATTTAATGAATAAATGAGAATTAGTTATTTAACCAGAAAAGTCTTGGCCATTTCTAACAAATCTGTCTGCCAGTAATTCTTTTCTTTCCTTTCTCTAGAGCACCATGACTCTATGGTTTGGCTGCTTACTCACTGTCAAATGGTGTTTTATGTAACTTCCCCCTGTAGACTTTTAATAATTACCACCCATTTTTTCTTTCAACGTCTGTTAACAGCTGCGAGAAAATTAATTTGAAGCCAATGTGGGGGATAATAAGAAGATAAAAAGGACTGCGGATACACAAACGACCACTCTTGAGCAGCACAAGTCTGAAATTTATAGTTCTCATTCAGAAAAAGCTCTATAAGGTGAGATAAAGAATGTAACTGATCCTCATGCAGCTGCACTTTTAACAGTTGTGAGTGTTTAAAAGGTGCTCTGCTGAGGCGTTTGGGTTAGTGTGCTGCTTTCCTTCAACAATAAAAGCATGAAGTAAGAATGACATAGCTGAGTTGTCTTTCCCACACAATCTGCACACGATATCTCACATTTTGCAGGGCATAATGAGTTTGTATTGGATAGGACATCTAGTTACAGCTCCCCTCAGGCACAGTGAAAAGCTAAAAGTCATGTTTAGTGGTTGCAATGGAGAGCAAGCTGGTTTATTATATGGTGCTGTTTCACACACACACACACACACACACACACACACACACACACACACACACACACACACACACAACATGTTGAATGTTGCAGAGAGGTGTAGATAGCAGAAATGAAAGTTACAGGAAGTATGAATTAATTAATTTGCAATCTTTTGGATGATGGAATAAAAGTCCATGACAGTCCATGACAATTTCACTCAGCTCTTTAAAACACCAAGCCACTGCATTTGTCCACAACAGAATCCTGATACCACGTGATAAGTTGGAAATGTCAGACCACACTTATCTTTCTGCAAGTGTCTACATTTGTGTACTGAGTGTATTGATGAGGCTCCATCAAACGCCATCTCTGCTGCAGGTCTGAAGCTGTGGCTCAGCCTCTTGAATGCAGCTCATGTGCTTTGAATAAACTCGATTCACTTAAAGAGGAGTGAAAATGAACTGCCGGTGTCACAGGGGAAAACACTCTGACCCAGTGATGTTATAGGTTGTGTTACATTATACGACAACAATTACATCTCATATTTCTAGTATAGTCATAGTATCTTCACACATCTTAATAACTTTCAAGCTTGATTTGATAAAGAAAAACGTGATATCACAATATTTGAGAATGAAAAACATAAAGAAAAACATTAAAGATATAGCCATTTTAGTGCTTTGATTTGGAAATATAGCTCTGCTTCAATAGCTGTGATTTCATTTGTGTTGGTTGGAGGATTTGGTAAAACTGCAGCATAAATCTGTAGAACCTTTGGGATTGCGACGGTCCAGTGATAGTTGTCAGGCTTTAAGGCTTTTTCCACACGTGAATCAGCAAATATTTATTTTGATAGTGCATTTAAGATAGTGTGAATGCAAACATTTGAGAACAGTACAGAGTAAAGTAAAAATATTTATACAAAATTCAAACTGAACTTCTTTGACCTGCAGCTGTCTGTTCAGTCCAACATACATATAAAGTAAATGAGCATCTTGTTGATGAAGAGACTGACATGAGTAATGACATGTTTCAATTGTGAGCGTGAAACACATTAAGATATTTGCACATTAAATTTAAGTCATGATTTAAATAAGAAATAATATGGTTGAGCTGTCGGCTGGGGAGGCAACAGACAACTTAATGATCACTTATTTACAAAAAGAACATCAGTTGTTAGGGTTCATAGAACAACATGGAGACCTGTCATCTGCCACATTAAACACAACCGCTTTTGTTAATTTCATAAGATGGAAAAACAGACAAGGCTGAAGCACATAGCTGGTCTGTTTTTGTCTGACATGTTGAATAAAGAGACGGGAAGGACGCACGCTCTTAACTTGACTGCATCTTTTTATTTTAACATCTAAAAATCTGATTCTACAGGTTCTACCTGTGAGCCAGTACCTCACTAGAGCCGGGGGTGCATTGCCCTTAGTTCTTACCATTAAAAGCAGGATCAGCACACTGTAATATTTCTGGGCTGTGACCTTTTAATGGTGGATGAGTTGGACCGCCACATTTAGTGCAGTAAATTGAATGTAAAATCAGATCTATTTGAACCACATTTAAAATTAAAGGTGAACTATTCCAGGACTAGCAACAGAAAACCAGATGTTTTTGCAGTCTTGTGAGGACAGCCTTTTCTTTCAGTTTGAAATCTGAAATTCAGAAAGGTTTTCTGTGCACAAATAACTATCTGAGTGCTTTTTAAATCACAGTATGCAAGATTATACTGTAAATTCATTATAGAGAGCATTTAATGTGCCTCGTCACATTAATTGCATTTTCACTAGCCTTGCAAGAGGCTTCTTCCCTTTAGTCTCACACAGAAACCTAAATGCACATGCCGCTACACATACAGTATACATGGCACACATCAGGGATGGCCCCCTCCTTTTAACTAATCTGAAATGAAACCCAACCTCAAAGGGCAACAGTGGGACTTGGTGGAGACTAATGTTTTGAAAAAGGGGTGAGTCACACTCAAATCCATCGGAACTGCTCTCCATGGCTAATTAAAATAAACCAGTGGCCTGCAATCACGGATCCAGTTGGCGTAGCCCATATAAACAGCCTGTTGCCTTAAAAAGAGAACCCATGATTCTTAAGACCAAAACAGTGGCATGTGTCCCAGGCGGGTTGGAGTGAGAGTGCCGGGCTGTTCGACAGCACAAAGGCCACATCTGGGATCACTGTGTCATGAAAAACACTCAGGAGATGCAGAGATATCCACGCAAACGGGCGCCCGGAATATTACTCCAAACATCCATGTGAATATTCCATATTTGACTGACTTCCACTCGGTTAAGTGTTTACCTCTGGAAATGTCTCTCAAGTGGCATGAAGACGTGACAGCGGGTTTTGGCATCGGGCTTGATCCGTCCCAAATGGGCTAGCCGTCAACGTGACAGTAGGTGAAAACAAATAAACCTCAAATCTCATGTGAGGTTAAGTTTTCCCACATGGAAAAAAAGACATTCCAGGAACTGTTGGCACGGGTTGAACCATCAAACCTGAGATTTGGGTAGTGATACTGTGTACTGGCAAAGAATTGACTCCTCCTATCTCCTCCTCCTTCCACAGTTGGATTGAGGGTGTGTTGAGTATGCCATGAACTTAATTGTCCATAGTCTGGCTTTTATGGAAATGCACATGAATTACTGCTGACCCTTTGTCTTTCCACAGTTTATTCATTTGATGCTATTCTGTATGCATACCTGCACAGAATATACACTAGAAGGAAAAAACGTTCAAGGGCATTCCCAGACACAGTACTGGCTTGTTCTCAATCCTCCCCACTCAATTTGCTGTTTTTGGTCCAAGCTTTATTGAACTAACTCTGTATACCTGGCTCACACCCTCTTCATCCTCTGCAACAATAACACAACTGTGCCAGGAAGTTCCTGTCCTCAGCGCCCCGGCACTGCCAGTGTTGAGGGAACAAGGTGAGGCCTCCGATTCTTTTCATGCACGTTGATGCGATGTTTGTGGGTTTCATTTACTTTGAGAGGAAAGAGCACTTCATGCTCCTTTGTCAACGTGGTGCTCTTTCCTTAGAGCAGGATGAGGCATTCGTTTCAAAGAAGACTGTTTATCAGTTTGGAATGCCACACATGCCATTCACTTCCATATGGCTCCGCAAATAATGTGACCTTGCTGGGAGCCAACGGAAATAAAACTCAGGGGTTTTAATTATTTTTTATGTTTCCATCATTTTTTATTTATTTTACCTTTGCCCACCGGCATTTCATCATCTGTGTGGTTCAAACACGCAACAGGCAAAGAATAACACATCTCAAACCACACTGCGCGATATACAAGACCAGAGTGAAGGATAAGAATCACTTATCATGCCTATTCTGATATGTAAACAATCCGCTGTAGGTCAGTGGCTACAGCACTCGTGCTGTTACAGCACATATAAACACGCTTTGGATGATGAAAAAGGTGCTAACAGGGCCCAGGGCATGAAAGGAGAACACGGAAAGTCAATGACAGATATTTTTTTTTTCATCTTTGCAGAGGGCAGGTCATGGACTTGCATGTATTGTAAGATAACGAGTAAAATAGTGTGCAGTAAAGAAAGCATTAAAGAGCACATAAATACAGGAACACGATTGGCTGTGGTCCAGTCAAAAGCAAAGGAAAAGTACTATGAAAATGTTGCACACCCAAACACAGAGTTCTTTGCCTGAGAAACCAGCATGTTACTATTTATTGTTAAAAGGAACTTCAACATTTTTGGAAATAATGCAGTGTTAGATGAGAATATTGTATTTCAATACATTGAAACCATCTCCATTTCAAGCCCCGCTGCCTGAGAGAAGAGGAGAGAGGTGGCCTATTGTCTGATCCACACCAACAAGCTGGATGCCAACAGCCCTAAAACCACAAGAACAGGAAGCCCCGCCTCCTGCACTTGTGATGTAAGCTGTTCTCCCTTGTTCATCTCCTCCACAAGCCACCTATGGTAAGATAAAACACTACTTTCACATGGTCACTTAAACTCCAGTGTTGAGATTGTTGTTTGTCTTTGTATTGGCTTTGCATTTGGCGCCGTTCAGTTAAGAGGACGTGGGACTGCAAGCTGCTTGATGGTGTGCTTTATTTTAGTTCATTAAGGCTGGGTTTCATTTGGCCAAGTGCACGTTAAAGGCTATCATGTCAAGCCTTCATGATCTGGTATCAGAATTGGGGTGAATTTTTGCAACTCTCCAAAACTGACGACCCCACATTCATGCCCACTTTAGGCACAGGTAGGTGTGCAGTTACAACCAAGTGCAACATGATGAATGCCTTCCAGAAGAGATTGTCTGAAAGTGTACTATTATCCCCACTTGTACGATTTGTCACATCTCACCCCTCCATACTGAGGGAGTGGATATAAGCACTTTTGACTTCAGACGTGTTTGGACCAGACTTCATGAATCGTAACTTTTGAAACATACTGAGACGTTTAGGGTACTTTCACACATTGCCTGCTTAATGTTGCTCAAATGAACTCTCTTTCCCGATCAGTGCAGTTTGTTTGGTGTCAAAGCTGTCAAACAAACTCTGGAGTGGACCAAACTAAGATGTGGGAATCTGTGTGTTCTGCTGGTGTCTTTTGTTAATTTTATTTCCCCATTAACAAGTAGGTGAATCCCGAGGATCACAGTGACCACACAGTGAATATCTATCCTATAATATATTATGGTACAAAATGCCTCCTTTGTGTCCCGTACTATCTGTTCGTCACTATTCATGAGGTCCAGTTGCAGTCTTGACTATTATTACTCATAATCATTTTTTCCCTTTGTGACACCAGGGAACATAAATAAACCCATGAGGTGAGCTGCATGGCCTGCTGTCAGTTACTAGAATTAGATTTCCCCACGTGGGTCCATGCAGCATTGATGTTGGCCGAACTGTCCAATCATTGAGCTGGCAGTCCATTTGACTTCATGATTACTCCACCTGGTTCATTTGTAAAAAGTCAGTGGGAACAGGACCAGAAAGCAAAGGATCTGGACCAAGTGATCCAAACATCTGGGAAAGCACCTTTATTTTCACAAATATAGATACCTCTTTATGTGTTCGTAAAAATACACAACTCTAGAAACACAAGATAAATGGCATCATATGTCAACATTCATTGACATTTATTGACTTATTGTCAATTCAGCACCATTATAATCTATAAAAAGAAACTTTTGCTCGCCTCAACTCGCTGCCATTCTCCGTTGGTTAGCTGTGCTGTTTTAGTGGGAGAAAACGAGTGACAGTCGACTCAAAAAACCTAATTCACGATCTATCATGTATGATGGTATTTGAGAAGTTTTTCGACCATTAACAAAGTAACTCCCCAGTTTGCTGCTTCCTATTTGGTGCTGGAGGGAGCACTTGATTTTACTGGAACATCAAGATGAAGAAAAGACCACCTTACGGATGATTGGTAGCATGTTGTTTTCTTTTGTGGCAAAGTTGTATGATCAAAAAGCGCTCCCCCAATGTCGTTGGTGTACTAGCCTCTTATCCTGCTGCTGGACGGTGTTGCAGCTGCCTCCAAAGCCCGGGGCGCTCTGCTCTGCAGCCACAAAGCACTGGAGGAGCGTCTTTGAGAAGACAGGTCACGGCGAGAGAGACCGGGGTCTCGATGTGGCTCTCGCTGTGGAGAGCGAGCACTACTGGGCACGAGGGTTTGCAGGCCAAGTGATTCCTTCTGCTGCGGGTCGAAGTAGTGGGTTTGGTGGGAGGGGCTTGGTGAAGTGATACGAGGCAGCAAAGAGAGAGGCAAAAGGTTTTGCATCACTTCCTGAGGGAACAACCCCTCAGGCTGAAGCAAAGAGCAAAGCCAACCATAAAATCAACTGTATAAAAGGAAATTATATCTACAGACCAACACAGTGGGACATGGCCTCATGATGAAGCAGCTAATGTAAAATGCAGATAGGCGCCATGGCAACGTGGCCCTTTGAGCAGCACAAACAAACAGCAGGAGTAGAAATGGAGAGGTTTAGAGGGAATGCCAGTTGAATGATTTTCTAATACACTTCCTTACAATGACAACAGATGACAGACATGCTCCTTAAACTGTCTTTGTTAGCACTGCTGTGAGGAGTGAATTGATAATGTGCCCATCTCACCATTTGGGAATGGAAGAAGTGATGTGGAGGAAGAAACATCAGAGCCAAAAAGAGGTGTGAGATCCTGTTTCCAGCTGTGCTTCAGACTCATCTGCGAGTACTGGGGGATAAGAACCTGTTAGCTGTGTGAGTGATGAGGAAACAGACCTGGCATGTTCAAAACAGTCTTCAGTTAGCCATGTTGAATAGGTTTTCCCCTGATGGTCAAAAGATACTTTAAAGCAATGCCTTCTCTTACATTTATGACTTTTATGTGTGGGCAAATTCAGATTTGGGCCTCAAAGTGTCCTGGAGTTAAGCACATTTTGGGTGTAAATATGGCGCTAAGCCTTTGAAGTACAGAGATCCGGAGAAAAAGCATGAAGGAGCCAAAGTTAACACACTTTAATGTGTCACTGTGAGATATATCTTGCTTATCAGCAACCACCAGCTGACAAATTTGAAATCATCTCTTTTTGGTCACGAATGTTAGTTAACAACAGTGATTTTGAAGTTTTGTGTCTTTCACTTCCTAACAATTGCTTTAATGAATGTTTTTCCATTTTAGGAAAGAAGTTATGTTTTCACTGCTTGTGTCTTTGTTTGAAATAGAACTGGATAAAATCCAGTGGGCAGAAAGCCAGTGCCTCAACGCATCAGCTAATTAGTGTAGGTGAGGATCCTCATGTAGAATTTAATCCATTAAACAATCATTTTAGCTTCAGTTATTTGCCTGCATTTAACAAAAAGGAAAAAAAACAACCTCCTTTGTATGGGCTAAAGCTTTAAAGCTGTTCAGTGTTGGAGTAGGTTTACACACTAGGCCTACAGAACTTGTTTTTAATGTTTGATTGTACAGATACCCTTTTGTATACATTTGGATAATGTAATATGCCTTTTAAGAGAATAGTTTTACATTTTTGGAAATGCGCTTTTTCGCGTTCTTGCTGAGAGACAAGCAATATCACTCTCATGTCTGTACAGTAAATATGCAGCCTGTTAGCTTGAGGTTTTGCATTAAGACTGGAAACAGGGGAAAACAGCTAGCCTAGCTCTGTCCAACAGCTGGAATCCAGTGTCTGGGCAGGAAATAGTCGGGCCCATAACGCCCACCCCATCGTTTTTACACTTCAGCTTGTGGGTTGATTAAACAAATGATATATAACACAATATATGTTATATATAATTACTCACTTTTAGAGATTCTGGTATGCAGATTTTATTACCTTTGGTTGGCAAGCTAGGCTACCTGTTTCCCCCTGTTGCCAGTCTGTGTGCTATGCTAAGCTCAGCTAAACTAATCGGCTGCTGACTCCAGTTTCATACTTATTATACCGACACGAGAGTGGTATCAATCTTCTCACCCAGCGCTTGGCAAGAAAACAAACAAGTGTAGCCTATTTCATAAAATGTCGAACAACTCTAAAGTTAACCATTCAGTTCTAAATAATCTGTAGGGGACATCCCAGTCTTGAAGAACAAATGTGATTCATGTCATGGTACGCTGAGGACTCTGTGGGACTGTGTGCTTTTTGGACTCATTTCCTGTATTATTTTGAAATCTTAGGTTTGGTTTTCTTGTGTACTAGTTACTTCCTGTCTTTGTTCTTTCCCCGCCTGTTGATTTAGGATCACTTGTGTCTCGTCACTCACCTGTTCCTCTCGTTTACTTCTTCCTTTACATACTTGTCTTTGTCCCTTGTTGGTTCATTGTTGTGTTGTGTGTGAACGTTTGCACTCTCATGTACTCTTAGGGTTGTTGTTGTTGCTTGTGGTTCTCCTGATTCCTGGTTCCCTCGTGTCCTTAGTCTAGCTGTTTGCCTTTTGGTTTCTCAGAGTTTTTTGTCACCTGCACCCAGATCCCTTTGGTGTAAGTAGTTTTTTGGTTTAAATAGATCACTCTACACCAGTCCTGTCTGTGTTTGGGTGCTTTCCCCTGCTGCCTAGATGGCAAAGTATGACAATTCTGTATTATATACATTGAGATTCTACAACAAAAAGCTTTTTAATGGGACTCTACCTCTGAAGCTTTGCAACTGGTTGCTTCGCAGCAGTCAGGGGTCTGTTTGTCGCAGTGTACCCCCACAACGGTTTATCCCTCCACTTATCATTCCTTAGCCATCAGCAGCTCCACAGTGGAGCGACACCAGAGCCCTTTGCCTAATACAGTACACACATGGTGATGACAACAACTGCTGATGAATAGGGCTGCAGGCCATGGAGATTAATGGACAACCCATTAAGACTTTACTTCATGTTGGATATGTTTGTTTTTTGACTGTTTTCTGAACTGCTCTACAAATAACAATCTGATAAGTATTACACATTTTCAAATGGGGAATATGACCTTCTGGTTGGTGTAGATATAGAAAGAGTACATTTTGTTTGTGTTTACTAGCATCTCAATCCAGGGCTAAATGTTCAAAGGTCTTTAACGTGATGAAGACATTTCGGCCACCGCCAAAAACCAAGATGTCACCATACACCATGTTTTGTTTTTCTCTGTCACTGTCTGTCTCAGTCAGACAGTGTGAGGAGCTTTTCAGACTCCTCACACTGTGGCAGAGATCCAGAAGGACCATAAACTACTCTGGCTCAACTAAAAGGACAGATAACCCCGTCTTTTTATAGCATGCAGAAAGTCCACTGAAGAATTAGAGCCACGTAGATGCATAGAGGGACAGGGAGGAGGTTTACTTGAAGTTTGTCTCAGTCACCTCATGAAGAGACAAAGACAGAAAGTTTCAAATACAATAAAGAGGATGACGTCGGATGTTTTGCACTTGGTTCTCAGACATAAATTGAGTTCACTTGTTTGGTATTCAACAGGACTGAGCAGATCTGCAATTTCCAGGTGTGCCTATAAAAGTGCCTGTAAAACCCGAAATTTGTGAAAGTTGGCATTCCCACAAGGAAAGGATCAAGTTTGCTTGATGAATAATGCTGAACAGACACACGTCAACGGCAATACGATTGCAAGAGAGAAAGGGAGAGTTAGAATTTTGTTTTTTTGTTAATTTCATGAGGAGATGGCATGAATGTCATTATGTGATACATGTGAAGCCATGCCACCAGCTAGTGCCACATACAGATGAATCTTTTGATGCAGCTTCACGGGGCATCCAGCCACTTCCAACATTGTGAGATCAAGCTTTTTCATTTGCTTTTGTGTCAGAACAAAAGAACAAGAAACACGCAGAGGTTTCTCTTTAGTCATTTCGTTCCACGTTTCAGAGGTCATTAAAAAAAACATGATTTATTATGAAATCTTAATGAGGGCCGGAGGAATTGCTTGGCGACTTGCCGTTTTTTCTCCCAGCGTTCTTTTTGCCCAAGAGCTTGCTCTTCAGCATCACTCTGAAGCATGGATTTATTTGGTTTGACTTATTTACAATGGAAACTGCTGAAGGGCAAACTGTCTGCACTGGGTGACAGAGAGAGGGGCCATGGGGTCAGGAGTCAAAGCCCTGACACCACATAGGACCTAATGTGACTTTTAACTAATGCTCTGTATACACTGACACACACACATTTGTTACCCTAACCCTACCCTCAGCCCTCTCAACTACATGCCTGATCCCAAATGTTACCCAGTGGTGGGATGTCACTCAGGGACTCTACTTAAGCCCAATTTTAAGGTGCTTCTACTTTTATTTCAAGTATTGTACTCCACTGCGTTAACTGATTATCTTAAATATTACAAGACATTGCTATAGAATAAACTACCCAACAGTAGCACCACCTTAATGACAGCATTATTATACTGCTTAAATATGAATTCATTGGTAAGATGGGTTTACTATTACAATATATAATAATTTAACACTGACAGAGGCCATTCTGCCTACATAAGTATATTTAATTAAGATACTTTCAAAATGTACATTTTGCTGATTGAAGGTCTTTTACTTGTAATGGAGAAATGTTACATTATGGTAATGCTACATTTGCTAAGTAAAATCCCTTGAATATACAATCGTTATTCCACATTACCCTATCCTTGACCTACATCAAATTTTAAGCGTAATCCTAAAACCAAACCCCAAACAGCCCTCAAAGTGAAGACTGGGCAGTTTTAAAAATACAGATTTAAATACAAGCCTGTGTGGTCCCACTTTTAAATTCTGATATATGGTGAGAAGACGCCTCATTAAATCTTTGGCTTGTCACACGGATGACTGACTAGTCATCGCCCCGTGCTGCGTGTGCTGGGCAAATACCTTGTGACTGAAAACTGTCATGCAATGTTGACATCTGACAATGGCTCATCATATTCACATTCATCAATATCAAGTAGATGTCACTTTAAAACAATTTAACGGACATCTGCCATACTGCATCCACAGTATTGGACCAGTACAACAGCTGGACCTGGACAAATCTGTCATATCTTACAGCCGGTACTTTAGGTAGACTTGTTGGGTCCTGACAAGGCTCTGAGACAAAGAATATACCTGGCACTGACTGTGGTTTGTAAGGAGGACCAGACTTCTCCTTTCATAGCATGACTCCCCTGGTCTGCCAGTGACATGGGAGATGAATGGCACCACTGGCTGGCCAGTGCTTGGGTGTCAAAGACAAATGAAAGCAAAGCCCGCCAATCAGAGACGTGACGCCCCTGTCGTCCATGGGGCGGTGGGGGAGTGAGTAATTTGTTACGGGTTTGAATATATCACCAGGATTGACGTGAATGTAAGTGGAGTCAAAGTGCAGAAATTGAGGTCTATATGGACTCCAGTGAGCTCATTGTGTATGTTCAACATGGCGTGGGAATGGGAACTAACCTTTTTTATTATTATTTAAAGGAAATTGAAGAATTCAACAAGTCAGCTGTTTTTAACAAAGAGAATAATTGTCATGTAAAAACAGATGAAAACAGTTAGCATCACTTTGTGTTCCCAGGATGTTTTTTCATGCCAAAGAACATGCACAACATGATGCATTAGAGATTAAGAATCTTAAAACGCAGCCTCGGCTTCACTTTCACAAACTTATACAAAGTCCTCATAAAAGCTCAGCTTATGGACACATAAATGAGGATGAGTCTTTCCTGCGTACGGTCACATCCCACTCTGCGATGATGTGTATATTCCTGAGGACATTTATGACTCTCTGTAATGGATTGTGGCCCGTTAAAGATCCCTAACTGTTCCTCTTTACTGCCAAGCAGATTTGCGTTTGGCACAGATATTTTCTCTTGAGAGCAGTACGGTTTCAATTAAGTGCCTAGACCAGTTTTGAGTGCCTCCTAACCTCGACATTTTTAAATATTCTTCATTTCTGACTTTATTTTTTTCACATTTGATGAGTAATAGAACCGCCCTCCCTCCTCTGATTTTACTAATAATAGTCTCAACATGAAATGATATTTATTCTGCACTGATTTTGGAAACGGAAATGTTCCCCAATCCACATTACTCAAAATTCTTCTCACTCAAACAAAGACCTGTTCTATTTCCTCATTTGCTCACTCACTCAAGGGCAAACACCCACTTTTCCCTCACAAAAATGCACCTTCTCACATGCATGCATGCAAATACTGTACATTCATGCACATATATATCATAACCCCCCCAACATATATACACACTGAGTGCAAAGGCCATTCGTCAGTTTGTTTATATCAATAATTTCACATAATTACGAGTCTGTTTTGTCAGGGTCCGTGGAGTTGGAGAGTAAATGCTTGCTCTTGGCTCAGAGTTATATTTCTCATTCCAGGAGGGGGGAAGTGAGAAATGCAGGGTTCATGAATAATGCCTCTTGCCATTGGCGCTACAAGGACAAGATTAATCCCCTCGCACAAACACCAGGCCCTTTTTCTGATTAATTTCACATTTATAATTTAGTAATTGCACGACTAGGACAGTTGGATATACAGCTAATAAGATTTACACATGCTCTCTGGACCCAGGTCTCGCTCAGCTATAGATATCTCTGCAATGTGCATAAGTGAGCATGCTTTTATTCAAAAATGTGTTGTATTTTAATGGTAAATTTGCAGCATTACTATCGAGGGCCTAAATGTTGAAATCATAACAATGTAAAAGTATTTAGGAGTATATAATAATATAAAATGCAAATATAGTGTTTTAGAGATTAAATGAGGACCAAATGGAAAAACGATCACAAATCCGATTTGCTGTATATTTTGCCAATTCCAGTTTAGAATATGTTTACCAATTTATCAAAATATGATCAAAATCTCAAAAAGGAGCTGCAGTTTTTTGATGATGGTAAAATGTATCACAACATACAATTAGTAATGAAGCATTGTGGTGCTACAGAGACGACTCGGCCACAGATCATATTCTCCAAATGGAAGGGAAGGTGCTTGTTTGGTACTCACTCATCACATCATCATGAAAATGAAGTGCAAAAATGACCTTTCCCACTATAACCTCGTCTCATTTCACAATATCTGTCAAAATAATCTCAATATGATTTTCTTTGCAGATTGTTTCCCAGGCACAGTAACATTTTAAAGTCCTGCTAAGTGACAAGAAGTTGTTTCTTGTTTTGTCAGATCAGCAGGAGCTGGAACAAAAGCTGCTGAGTATCACAGATTACTGTATAGGTGTTAGTGACTTGTGAACATTCACTCAGAGAACTCTGGACTATTTTATTGTTCAGAGTTGGTCTTGTGAACACTATTTAATGTGAACGCTATTCAAAAGTCATACAGACATTATCCTGACACCACTGTACAGGGGAGGGCTGTTTTAACTTCTTTAGTTTAACTTTAAACTAAAATTCTGTTCACTTCAACATCTATTGGACATTCACAGTCAAATACTCATATGCATTTAAAAAAAACAAGGAACATGAATCATGCAAAACAAAATCTAGATTTTCACATACCATCCATACATCTAAGTCAAGGCAGCGAGCATTGGAGCTCCAGCTTTTTTGGCACTGATTAGTCCCACATTCTTGTCAAAGTAGACGTGTTGTTTTTATTTTCATGCTCCAGCAGAAGACAGGGAAGCGAGGGGAGAGGCAGTTAAAACGACCATGACCAAAACCATGCTCCGTAGCTGTGACTTTCATTGCCTCGCATATCATTTCAGAACTGTCCAAAAAGCCCTTTTCTCTGGACACTTGAACCAATTGAGCAGGCTTTCATCTCCCGCTCTGCCTAACAACCCTTGTTGGTTCCTTCCAATCTGGATTTCATTCCCCTCTTTGTCTCTCACAGTGAATAATGCCTTTGTAGTCACTCCCTTTCCACCACACACACCCTTCATGTCCAATATTTAATATGTACCAAGTGACAAGCCAGGGAAGCAACCAAGAATGTTACATGCTAGTTATTGGCCCAGAGAAACAATTTATAGGTCAAAGCATCGGACACTTTTTTTCTGAGCTGTGGCCCAGCATATGAGACGTAATCACGTCTTTAATAGAGCACAATAACGTGAAGAATGTCATTGTCAAATTCACAAGGCTGTAACAAGAAACTCAGTTCCAACTATTATCCCCAAGGGAGCCCATTAATGCCAAAGTGCATTTTTACCAGCAACAAGTGAGAAAGCCAAACCTACTGACTCACAAATAGAGTGTGAAACAGAAACGTGAAATACATCACCTCATTGCCGAAGCCTCAGCGCAGCCTTATGGGTGAGAAGCATTAATGGTGGCATGTTCCCATCTCGCACATCTGGTTCACATGATCAAACAGACCATTGATTCTACTGTTTCCAAAAGAGGGAGCAAAATGTCCTGATGACTTGCTTCATAACACATTAAACGTTAAAGGTACAATTTGTGGGATGAATGTAAACAGTGTCTCCCTGCCACCAAAATCCAAAACACAAGATTATACGGACTTATGTTATCAATGTTTGTTTGCACCATTAAAATGTGTTAATGCAGGATTAAACAGGCCTATATTTTTGATTGTGATCAGTTGAAAAACACACCAAATTCTTTATTGGTTCATTTTATGGGTACAGAGTTTTAGAATAGTTTCCTAATAATTTCCAAGATGTTTCCAGGAAGTAACTGGTAGTAAATATAGAAAAAAACGATTAAATTGGTATATTTCAAATTATTTATTCAAACATTTGGCGGCATAGCAAAGAGTCTTTCTGCCAGAGCAGAGCAGGTCAGCTGAACATGCAAAAATGTAGGGTTTATTTACATATATCATATATGTGACACATATATGTGAATCCAATAACATATATTATCGGATTCACAGAAATCCATAGTGCTTTATATAGCGCCATGTTATGATATGGCGCTATATACATTTTTTTTTATTCAATTGAATTGAATAATAAATGAATAATGAATCACTGTATACATGTAAATTCCAGGGAGATGAATGCAGACAGCAGACAGTTTGGGTAATCAAATTTAACATTCACCTGTTTTTTTTCTCACAAACAAAGTTTGTTGGTTAACAACCTGTCTGACTGCCTGCTCGTGTTTGCTGCCCTGTCTAACTATATTACAACATGTCAGCAATTCACTATGTGAGTACAATCTAATCAGGATTGATAGAAACTTTGACCAAAACTCTAAAAATAAGACGTAAGTTCTAATAGACCTGGACTGTGCTTTAAGCTGCATGTGTGGAGAAATCAGTCTGGACAGACAGAGGCAGGCGGGTGAAAGACTGAAGGACGAAGGAGAAACAGGCAGAGCGATACACATCCTTTGGAGATATTTTTGCATTCTGCTCGCCAGCAAATATTTAAGCCTAATTAAAAAGAATACTGTGTTCAGGTCTGTGTGGGAGTAAAGCACGAGAGAACCAGACAGACTGAGAAAAGACAGCAAAGGAGACGGACAGATTAGAATTTTCCAGTAAATTTAATCATCAGTAACTCGCTTACATCCGTAAACACATCTGTGGACGTCACTTTCCTGCTCTGGAGAGAAATACCACATTAAATGGTGATGCAGAATATGTTCAGGGGCGGGAGTGGTTTTGAGGAAATGGCCTATGATAGCTTGTCCTCGTTGACTTCTTTTGTGACTCAGTCCCCTGCTGAATGAGTGCACATTTTTAGGAGCAGACACATCATTAGCCTAACGTGGGGATGGCTACGCGCCACCACATAGGACGAGAATACGTCAGGGGATGATGGACCACACATGCTGCTCCTGACCTGCAGTGCACAGCATGTAGAGCAGCAGCAACCCTTTTGTCTACTTCCCTCCTCATCTCCGAATGCCCTTCCCCAGTGCCCTTTGCAGTTGACAAAACGAATGGGATTCAGCTGCAGCAGCCATGATAGACAGAGATTTATATAGAGGGATGAGTGGGGAGAGTGATGGAGTTGTCTACTGCAGATCCAGTCCCCACACCTGTCCGATTCTACTTGGCAGCACTTCTGAGCAATTCTGCTGAGAGAGAGAGATATGCAGGTGTTTTCTTTTTTTTCCTCACACAAACAGATGCATCAAGCTAAGCCGAGCCAAGCAGCAGACGGACGGCAGTGTCAGACGCATGAAAAGAAAAATGTTTTGTTCAGGCCCAAGCTGTGCATTTGGGAGAGATGTGCTTTCAGCAAAGTGTTTAAACAAAGTGACTGACTGTTTTGCATTTTTTGGCAAAACAGCCCATCCTCTTTGTTTTGCCTCCACAGTGGAACTGAGGCACCTGAAGCTCCTGGGAATGGAGGAAAAAACTTTTTCCATAACTGAAATACACAAGCACACTAGCTGGAAACACTCCTACATGCGTGTGTGTGTTCAACAAGTCCTCCAACCTAAATGACAAAACAGGTTGTCAATGCCTTAATTATGCATGTGATTGTTTTGCGATCTGATGCCTCCATCATCTGGACAACAATGTTTCTCTGTGCCGACATACAGTACACGACTGTTTCAAAGGTCTGCCCCTATAACTATCAGCTAAGTGATCATCGCTATGGTTAAAAAGAAACTAACCCTAAGAGGGTTTGAGGCACTAACATCATCACCGCCTTTGCCTCCGTGTGTATGTGTGTTCAGACGTAGATTAAGTTTTTCTTAAAATAATAGGCAAAATTTACCAATTCTACAGTAAGCTAGCTAGCAACACAGGAGTGCTGCTAGCTTCTGTAACTCCAATTAATTTCTCATTGAGCGTTTTTTTCATCTCAAAAAATATAACTTGGTTTCAATCTCATCCATAATATCCAGTGGAGATTATGGATGAGATTGAAACTTATATTATCCACCAACCCTCTCTTCTAATGTCAATGTTCAATGTTTTACTTGTAATCTTTGCTAAAAACATCTAAAGCGTACTCTCCGTCCTGATGTTATGACATCTGAACTCACTGCGGCCCGTTGACCTGCCCATGAACCTCTTTTGTCAAGCCCCGATGTTTAACCCGCAGTGGTGTAGGGCTTATATAAACAACATGAACACAACATACTGTTGAGTAAGGCTGTTTCAAGCCAGGTTTTTTAGTTTTTTTATTTGTAATGAGGTTTTTGGCTCTCTATATTCCTTCAGTGTATACATTTCCTTATTGTATATGTACGTTTATGAACTGGAGTGCATGTGCAAGACTTTTTTGCTCAAATTGAAATTTATTTAACTTGGGTAGTCCGTGCCTACAGGACACATTTGCATCCATTTATGGTCTTGATCTGAGCCTGACCAAAATAAACATTTTTCCAATATGGAATTAGTGGTCTTTTATTAGTGGTGTATTTCGTAGTTTTGAAACATATACATGAGCAAAATCTGCAGTGGACCTCAAATATTATTTCTATGGAAAATAGAAATATACACATATCTTTGTGTCTGCAAATACTTGTCAGTGTATTGAACCTAGCTGAACTAAAATGACTACATTTTTATTTGTCCCAGCACGTCACACCCTCACTGAGCGTTCTCCTTTATAGTACTGTTTCTCCAAAACACAGACTACCTTTGTTCTTTAACAATGCTTCCTGCCCACTAAATCCAGCGAGATGCTCTCCTCCATCCTCTGCTCTCCAGCTGGGTTACAGTGGGAAGTCATGTTACTGCCTCATACATGTACCTGGCTCTGCTGCGGGAGAGGAAGCAGGAAATGCTCGCCATAGCAGGGCTGCTTTGTACCCTATGGGAGATAATGGGCGACGTGCAGAGAGGCAGGGATGTGCCTCAGGACATGTTCTACATCAGCACATCGCACCCAATCCACACCGTCTGGACAGGAAGCAGCCTTTCCTGTCATCCCCCTCATCACTCTGCGTCCCAGCCCTTATTATCGTACAAATAGTCGCCTGATTCAGTGCTGGTTTATTTATGTGGCAAATGCACATCATTTACAGCGTCAACAAAGTAATTTGTTTAGAGAGAAACTGGTGTGTGATGTGAAAAAGAATGGAATAATGCTATGCTAATCAGCAGGAGGTGGACAGAACCATAATCAACCAATAAAACAGGTCAGGGTTTCATTTTCTCTCACCCTTGTCACAGACCAAAAAATAAGACGTGTAATGAATCGCAAATTCAGGTTGTATTCCGCAGATTACGCCTTGACCTGATCCCATTGTTGTGTCTCAACAGATTTGTCACGCAGAGCTGTCAAACGGGTGTGATCCATGCGCCAAAATCTGATCTCATCAGCGCCAAAACAACAACAACAAACAATGCCTATGAAGAAGCAGCTGCATCCCAGGCGGCTTGTGCGTGCTGCGTTTGAGGCTCAGGGAGAGATTGCATTTTGTGAAACTCCATTAGTGCTGAATATAAACAAACACAGGTGACATCAATGGGACCACAAGATCTGTATCACTTGAAAGATATATAATAATGGCTGTCTAGTCTCTGCCCTGCGTGTTTGGGCTGTACATGATTATATTTCAAAATATTTAATGGGTACGTTTCTTTCATGCCATCTGAGGTAATATGATTTTTTAAATGTTGACAGTTTTATTCTTGAATGGCTTAATAAAGCCACATGCAGGTCTTGTCCAAACAAGGCTGTTGGGTAATTGCTCATTTACTGCTTCTACACTGCGCTGTGTTTTTCATGACCTGGAAGTTAGAGATAGAACAGATTAATAGCACATGCTTTTATCTCAAACGACAGCAAAGATTCAGCCTGGAGGCTCTTTAAATGCATATCCGCCGCAGCTTTTAAATCAATGATGTTGTGAAAACCATCCTTTCACATAAACAGGTTTTTCTCTTTGCTCTGACCGAGCATTTTGAGAAGTGGATCAAGCTGTAAACACAACACTAATATATCATCATCTCATGGAGTTGTTGTAGCTAATGTGTTGAGCAAACAGTTGCAGTTACATCACGAACACGGAGCAACCTTAGCACTCATCTGGAGTCATGTTTCTGTCGCATGATGAATGTAACTTCACTATTGACTCTACTTTAAGCTCTGTTTTGGTCTCAACCCTTGAGGAAAATATCTATTTAGTGGCTAAATGGTTCACTATGTTTCCCCAGCTTGTAGCTAACTTTGCCTGTTGTTCAGTACTCGGCAGCTAGTGCACATTCGTAATAGCTGCCTGCTGCTGCTGAAAGTGGTTATGAGACTGGTGAGGGTAAAACAAAAAGCAAAACAATGAATTGAAAGATGGTAAAGAACAGGGGAGGGGAACTGCAGTCAAATGAACCCAGAATAGAAAAGTGATTGAAGCTGATGATGTTTCATGTGGTTTCTACGAGGTGTCCTCTTTAGCTTCCAGTTGCTGTTGGTCACACACATAACTGAATTTAAACTGTGTGACTGGATGTTTTTTAACAAAACGGTCATAGTTAACTTTTCTCCTTACATTCACAGGCATTTACTTTTGACTTCTGGTGAAAGGAACAGATATTTTCTAACAGTCACTCACCTTTATGTTGTTAACTAAAACAGGGAGCCGCAGATGACTTTCATTGCAGACTGGCAGTATGAACAGGATCTGCCAAAGAAATCGATGTGTTTGTGTTTAACAGATGCAATTAGGACCAGTCTCCTGGTGATTCTCCACCTAATTAATTGCTATTGGTTGTTTCCTATAAAAAAGAAAGAAACATTCAGAACAAATACCTTCATTATAGGAACTTGTGGTTTGTTTCTCTTGGAGATTAATAACGTATCTATCTATCTATCAGTCAGGAGCATATCTGTGACACCCTATTTGCACTCTCATATCATGGTAACACAAACATCTCCACAGACTATGTATTGCATCTTGCTACCAGAGAACTGAAAGCTACTGACAACATTATGTTGACAAACGGAGAAAACAGACTCCATACCAGAAGAGAAAGAGAGCAGAGATTCAGATTTATAGTAAAAAGAGGTAGTTGAATGTCCTTTTTAATTAGCACCCCAGAGTCTCTGAGCTGTAGTAAAAACTCCCATGACGGTGGAAAAGGATATTGTGCTATTTACAGAGATAAGTGCTTTTCCAGTCTTTGGCTTGAACAAAAATAGGTTTTGTGTTGGAGCTCCAGTTAATGTTTACCTGGCCCACAGCCACTGTTTTACTATTCTACGTTGTCTAGACGAAGGCATTTCAACACCGATCTTTACCAGTTAACCTCAAGAAAGAGCAAGCACAGGTCAGAGCATAATGGACACCTTCATTTGTAAGTTTTAGAATTTTTTTCCCCCCCTGTTTGGACCTCTTTTTTTGAGCCCAATCTTTGTTGACATCTTGGAGCCATTGAGAGGGCAGTGTTGGTGCATCCTGATGCCAACACTGAGAGTCCTCAACATGCAAGGCTGCTGTGTTGAACATGCCTCGCCGCGCTATGGAGGGATGTCCACCGTGATGTATTGCACAAGTGTCGCATTGAAATTCTTCTGCCAGTGTTCTCCTGCCACAGACTGAGGAGGCTTGTGATGGATGCACCTTCATGTCACAGACATAAGTGCTCCCATAGATTACTGCGACACATCGGACACCGCCTGACAGAAATGTGTTTCTATGACGGCTCATCTTTCTTCCCACTCATCTCTCTGTTTTTTTTCTTTCCTCAATATGCCAAGGACCTTTGGACAAACAAGTAAAAAATATCATCCAATCACAGTCATGTTTGGAGAGAGACAAGATTGAGTAGGTGAAGCAAGAGAATGGGCCGGATTCTTCCGTTTGTAGGTTTTGTAATTTTCAGCTCACTGAAGGACGGCGAGAGAGTGAAGATCTACCAGGGTACATAAAACACACCCACCTCGTATCATCAAAGAAGTCCCTCTGGGTAAATCTGGCCTCACCGCGCCTTCCAGCATTGAATGCCTCAGCTCGTCTCCCTGTAGTCGTCTCAACAGGATTAGGCAATCGCAGCTCTTCCTCGCCACATCAAAACAGAAGATGCATGAGGAGAACGTCTGACAGCAGCCGTCTATGTCTTGACTTGTCAGCAGAGAATCGCTGATGAACATTTGTTCACACTCATCAGTTGAAAATAAATAGATACACCCCTTCTGATCATTTGGAAAGGATCTGTGAGAGTAGTATGATAGGCATCTTGTTGCCCACGCACTGTCTACGTGGTTGTCTTGGCTACTTGAGTGTGTCACAACTCTTCTTCACTCATATCAAACCTCCCTGCTGCCGACTCTTTACTACTCTGTGACCTGGGGCTGCATCTACGATCTCTGTGCAGCTGGGAGCTATTTAACAGACAACAGACCTGTGATAGAGTGACGAGGGTACCGCAGGATCGTGACATCGGTTGACCTTGGATTGCTCTGACTCGCTAAGACCTCACCACGACCTTTTAACAATAACCAACTCAAGACACAGAGCGCAGAGTCTTTCAATCAATGTCAGGGTCAAACGTTTGTAAAGTTTCTTCAGAATCAGTTAGTCTGCAAATTACGATGTAAATATTTTGCACATATGAGCTATAAATACTTATAATAAGGAAGTAAAGTGAATAAGGGGAAACAAATTTGCAATTGAGGGAAATAAAATAAATGATACTGTAAGTACTTTTTAAATTACCTTGTTCATAATAATGACACATACATTTTATATTTTAATTTCCCAGAGTTATATTTTTAAAGTATAATAGTTCTAAATAAATGATACCACAACTAACATCATTGCAATATAATACTGTTACCCCATTTTTCCTGCCTTGTTATTGCTTAATTATACAACTGTACTTCCTAATTATTAAATAATGAATCTGTGATAAAAAAAGACTAAAGGAAGTAATTTAAGTAACACGAAGCACAACATTGTTACCACTTTATTCCCAAACTTCTTTCCATGAACCTAAATATTTGTCCCAGTAGAGGTACCCAGTAAGTATTCATTGATACCATGTATATTCTAAATAATGACACTGTAATTGCGGTTTACATTGCCAAATGTCAAAAGACAGCTTATGTATATCCAAGCTCATTATGCTCTTCTGATACCCGACGGATCTCTTAGATGTGATTATATATAAGTGTATACGTTTTGAATTCACAAAGGGGTACAAAATGCGTTAAAGATTTGTATTATCACACTGCAGCGACATGAGATGTGTCCCACCCAGCATTAGCCCCAACCCAGAAACATATCAGCATGACAAAGCAGGAGGCTGAATTACAGCACACATCCTATTGCTGTTAATTACAGTGGGAGGAGGAGGTCCGTTCTAATTAAAAAGAAGGGCTGACAAAGCCGACGCAGCCCAGAGAGAACAGGGAGAATGAGGCCTCCCACCCTCCTCACTCTGCGGTTTGGCTTTAATGAAGACCCACTGACTTCTCCCTCAACCTGCCGCTGTGTGTGGTGGCTGCTGGTGCTACCCTCTTCCAGTAAGCCAGGAACACACTGCCCAATTTAAAGCCTGATTATAACCTCAGTGTAGCCATGGCAGTCTGTTTTTCACAACCGTGCTTTAAACTGTTGCAAAAGATATTCAGGATTTCTTAGTGAGAAGTGTGCAAAAGGTTAATGTATTACTCAATATGTCGTGATTTTTTTATTCGATTTTTTATGACTGGAATCTGGATAAATGTAAATGAACCTCTAGTAAAAGTAAAAGTAAATCATTAAATGTGAGTGTTTGAACAATTGGTTAGAGTTACAAAAGTCTTTTTCCATCTTGACTTTATATTAGAGTGATGTTATGTCCCTAGGCTTGAGCTGGATGTGCTCAGACATCATCATGTGACTACACTTATGTTACATGATGACTGCAAATACCTTGTGTTAGAAGGGTCAATTTGATACTCAAGCTTTGGTTGTAGCTGGGCATGGTGTAGTTTGAGGACACAGCAGAACCTTTATGGCGGTTTCATCCTTTATCCTCGTCTCTTTCCTCCTCTTATGTTCTCTCTGCATGTCTTATCTCTTTCTTTCCACATACAGTTCCTGCTTCACTGTTTTCCCTCTCTCCTTCCACAGCACCTTTTTCACCACCCCTACCCTCTGTCTCCTCTCTCTGTCATTCTGTCTATCAGTGGGACATCAATGCTTTCCATCTTCAGTGTGGGAGTTTTGTGATAGGGGTTAATGGATTGGGCAGGATGAGGCATTATGTCCCGCTGTCGGAGGCTGCCATTTGTTTTCTGTGATCAATGAGGAGATCGAGGGTTGGTGCCTGCTGGAGATGATGGACTATGATGTCTCACCACAAAACCATGAGAAGCTGTCAGTGGGAAAACTCATCACATTGCAGCACTGACTCTGCCTTAATTGAACTTTTCTTGAGCAAAATATTTACATCAATGTTCTTGAATTGGGCCCTCCTGAATTTTATGACACTTTTATGTCGATGGCAAATTGAAATAAAACAACAACAGATGTTAATTTGATTCTTAACGGATTGATGAAGGCATGAGTGGGATGGAATCCATATTCCTTAATGGTGCTTGCACCCTTGGGGACTTAATAAAGAATATTTGTCACAAAACAGTGCTTATAAGCACATAACATTTGCTTATGGTAGAAGTGATGGACTTGATGGCTGCAGTTGTCATGAATTGAATACCCTGGCCTGGAGGTTAGACAGCTGTATGACACAAAACAAACTAATTCATTGCTTTTGTTCAAATGTGATATGCAGTTGTTAACATTTCCCTGAAGGGATCTCACTCACCTAGCTTAAGGGACATTTTGCTTTAAAGTCTGGTATTTGTCAACATTATTGTCCTCATAGTTTTTATTTATGACCAGTGGTTAACATATTAACAGTCCTCTTTTGTAGAAATATGGTCAAATCCAGCCTTCATTGCATAGCAGTTGTAAAGCAATTAGCCACACCTGGAGCCTGTCTTGACTGTTTACTGGCAATCAGTGAAAACTGAATGGTACGTGTCTTGTGAATTAATTTGTGCCATTTGGAAACATGCAAAACAACACATCTTTCTGTGTTTGTTCTACATGTCCAGTCTGCATCCAAGCTAAGTCAAAGCTACCCAGAACCTCACGCTAAATAAACCGGTGCACACACATGAATAGGGGCGGAACATCAATCTCGTCCAGACTGCCAGTCCAAAGTCTTTGGCAAATCCAGATTGTATCCAGATTGATTTTAGAAAGTCTGGACAGCAAAAAAACACGAAATGCTAATTTTGCAAATCGGATCCAAGCCACATTTGGAGGTGGTTTTGAAATGCGATTTTAGCTCAGATTAAGGAGCTCTGAACTCAAGTCCAAGTGGAAGTGCAAGTCTTCTTAGACTTTGTGAAGACGAATCTAAAGTTATCAAATTTGTAACTCAAGTCTGACTCGAGTCCAAGTCATGTGACTTGAGTCCACACCTCTGACCCCAAACAAACTGTGTTACATTTTGACAAAATTCTGGGCACAGTACACTTTTCTAAACATTCCACAACAGAGGTGGTGAGTGAAATGTTATCATAACCACTAGTCATAATGAACATGAGAATATGACCCATGTTGACAAATCCTATGATTTTAAGTTTAAAAAGGCTGGAGTAGTTTCCATACATATAGATACTCTCTTAATCTTAAAAGTTTAAATCATAAGATTGTCTCCACAGCTCCTCTTGAGTTTGCTCTGTGCTACCAGCCCGTGAACAGTTCCTTTCATTTGTGCACCCCACAGATAGCTACTGTCCCAAACCTCTTCCAGTGAGGTGGCCTCCTCCCACCTGTTCCCTCCTCTAGATGGCCCGGGCTCGGCCCAGCTGTCTGGCAGAGGCTGCAGAGTTATCAGGTCATGTGAGAACCGTGTCATAAGAGGCGAAAATCAAAGAAGCCGGGCCTGTGCTCTTCGCTCCTCCGGGGTCCTCCGTGTGGGATTTGACACACCCTGGGACAGCCGGATTTCCTAAAGCTGCCGTGCAGAATCAGGATCCGTGTGGGGCATTTGAGTCGGGGATCGGAGCTCCTTCACTTTGTTTATTTTATTTTGTCTTGCACCATTATCTCATGGATGGAATAGGCTTGAGTTTAATTTGACGTGCAGTGATGAGTAGCTGCTTGTCTTCCTTTGCACGGAATCAGCTGTTCATACTGTACAACACAAACATCCGATTTAAACACATGGATGCCTGTCTGTAAGAAATGTAAACCTGCTTTTCTCCGTACCTCCCATTTCCCTTCTGGAACTTCTACAGTTAGTCACATTTATCATTTTAGATCTTCATACTAGTTGAAATTGGGCGCCCTGCCATCACCTTGATTAAGTATAACGGTTCTCTCACCTCAGCCTGCCCCTTGTTAGGTAAAGTGAATTTTACTAATGCCTGACGTGGGCTAATGCCTTCTTTTACAAGCCTTATAAGAATAATGGCTCGTCATAAATTCTGAGTCATCCTGATCTTATGAGACAGGCTGTAAATGAGTTATGAATTATATCTCTGCTTCCTGTGCACTTACTGTATGATGGTAAAAGCACACTTTGAAAAGAAGTCTGTGTGATATCTCTGCCAATTCACCAAAGTACTGCCGGTTTTTATCCCTCCAGTAACACCATCATCCACATGGAGTGAAGGGGTCTGAGTAAAACACACCTGCACACATACACACACATCGTCTGCTTTCTTTATGTGGGGGGTTCATTCTGCCAAGCCGGTGTGTGAAGCAACATGAGAATAATTGAAGAAAATAAATATTTTTGTAATTGTGAAGGCGTGCTGCTTTCAGCATGGAGAAATGCTGGAATAACATGAATTGAGTCTGACTGTGGCTTGGTCACCGGACCAAAGCCAAGTGGATTAAGGGCTCAGAGAGAACAGATGAATTATCTGATTGTACAGAAGTCATTGAACACAACCCAAGGAGAACATCAATTTCTTTTCAATTAGCTGCTTGTACTAATCTATATAAATTGACTGAAGGCAAGGGATGTTTGTTTATCTGAATGACAGAGCAGCTCATTGGGTTAAAGTGAGTATAAATGAACAGTTGTCACACTAATGGAGAAGTAATCAGATTTTTAAACCAAAACTTTTGAATAATTTGTAACTGCACAGGAGAAAATGCGTCGTTTGACGTTTTCAGTAATGAAAACTGTAATAGTAATGACTATTACAGTTTGGCTAACGCTGAGTGTAGTTTTGTTGTTTGACTTGGCTGCCGCTGTCTCCTTAGAATGGCAGTAGTCCTAGACATGGGATATTAGGGCTCAACACCTACTCTTTTATTCATTGCCTGGGTGGATTGCTATGCCATCTGCGGTGGGCCAGAGGTGGGATTTGTCAGCGTTGCTTAAAGGTTTTGGTCTCACGAAGGGCAGAACAGTCCAATTCAAATACTGCAACCAGCCTGGGTTTACCATTTTGTTTATGTCTGTCACCCATAATTTAACATTGGCTTTTGCTTTTAAATGTCAGTACAACATCCCGAAATAATTCCACGGTAATTCCTCATCTCATCTTCCATTTTGCTGAGAAAACAGGTACATGAGTGATACTCAGAGCGAAAAGCTACAACATCGCCCAACAATGTGAAGCTGTGGGCTTGAGACTAATGGAGAATGTTGTGTTTGGTGGGCAACAAGACTTATTGGCAGAGAAGAGCGCTGATGATCGACCGTGGCACCACACTCTGTGCAACAGGAGGCGATAATGATTTCCTTGACATTCCCCCCAATCTGAGCTCATTTGAGTCTAATCAGGGCCAGCAATATCTCCTTAGTCCACTTCAGAGCAGATACAGTCATTTATTCACATGACATCCACTATTATTTCTAGCCATGCAGATAAAGTGTTCACTTTGAGTGTAGTTTTGACTGTGATTTGTGATACCACCCGGATACAATGGAGGTGAATGGAATTTTGTTGGTGGTGTTCACAGTGATGAACTGCAGCATCTCCTCCCAAAATCACTGTAGTAATCCACAGACCAAAGTGTCAGCACTTTTCATTGGAACTACTTTTGTCCAAAGAAACTCTAAAACTGCTGACAGCATGTTTCTGTGGATTATTCAGTATACCAGAGACACTGCTTTTGGAAAAAAATATGTTGCTGTTGAAGAGCTTTAATCCTTATTTCTTTTCTTTTTCTATAACAGAGTTGACAAATACACACTTCGATTTTTAAGAGGTGTGTGTGTGTGTGTGTGTGTGTGTGTGTATGTGTATGTGTATGTGTATATATATATATATATAGAACATCTCAGAGACAGATATCGGACGATTGGAATCAAAATTCTCTGCATGGTTACACAAGTAGAGGTGGGTGAGAACATATGAATTGGTCCCACACCAACCAGTTTTTCCATCTAATCTGATGAAAATAAAAAAATATGTTTTTCAAACCAGCTTTCACACGAGTCTGCTTAACATTCTGAAAATTAATTAGCACTCTGTCTCAAATAAGTAATTATTTGCTACACAGTCCTTGTGCTGTTTGAGGGGAATTCCCACACAGGAAACAACAGGGACGCGAGACAACAAAGGCCAACTCCTTACAGGCATGGAAAGAAATCAAGGATCTCTTGGGCCCATCCAGCTCCAGTGCTACCCGTCCCTGGAGGTCTCGATAAGAGGTTGAGCTACCCTTCCATCCGTCCTCACAGTTCAGAGGGTAAACTAGCAGAGAAATCGGACACTGGCTCGCTGCGAGTTTCCAATCTTTAAAAGGCTCTTGAGAGAAGGACAGGCGAGGGTTAAATTCAGGCCAATCTCCCCTAATGTTAAAGAGTGGCCTTTGATTGCCCCCCATCCATGTGTAGTGTGCTGCTGAAGGGGAACCCGACACCGACGTTGTTATTGAAGTGCTGCAGGAGGGGCTGATAACTGGTCTCATCGGCACAGATCCAGTGTTCGAGCTGCCTCTCAGCTCCTATAAAAGACAGTGGCAGGTGTGTGACAGATCTGGGCGTTAAAGGACGTTTGGGACCCCCCCAGAGATGACAGCCTCTTGGCTTGTCTCAAGAACTGATTAGGGGCCTGGCTATTGGGGATGCCCGACCAACGTCTAAGCCTCTGTCTTCCACCACAGTTTTTCCATATGGAAATGGTGCTCTTGTCAACCCACAGAAACATTCCTCTGATTTCCCCTCCTTTGGGAAAGGAAAACTGGAATGGGCAATGTGGCAAATAAAATCTAGGTGAATCCAAAATGATTCCCATAATAGCCTCTGTAATTTAAGATCCCTGGGCAGAGGTCTTATTATTATCTATTTAGTCAGTATCTCTTGGAACTAATCTTGAAACCAGATTAGTATCACTGAGCCAGTCAGAAGTGGTTAGCACTGAGTTTTCCTCACTGGTGACTGCAAGCTCACTGTCAGTTCAGCAGTTACATAACTTAATTACTAGGTAAAAACTTTGTAAATCCACAAAAACGTCATCAAAATCCATAAACCGTCATGTTGCGTAAACTGTGGCAGATGTTGTGTGTGGTTGCTGGGTATTAACCTTGAAGGCTTTGCCAGTTTAGACCTACGTTTGTACCGAACAAGCGTTTTGAACAGTAAAAGATAAACGGTGATGTGATCACGTTAAGGACTCAGTTTAAATCAACTTGACTTGAATGTTTTCGTTCTCTCAGTTACCTACAAGCTTTATAATTTGCTGTTATGCTTATCAGGATTGTCCTATTTGAAGCACTTTGTAATTTGTTTTTTGATTTTTATTATTATTATTATTATTATTATTATTATTATTATTATCAGCATTATAATGTTAAGGAGTGCCCAGGGAGGCTAAAGAGGGACGGTGGAGATTGTGGGGGGGGGTTGAAATATGAGGGGAATGGATCCTTAAGTCTCCAACTCGACCACAAGTGGCATCATTGTCATCACCTTGTTCTGATTTCATTTCATCTCTCGGCGCCACCACTGCAAGCAATATCTGGGTATTGAGTTACAGGAGGCCCAGCTCTTTATTATTTCCATGGGAACTCAAGGACAAGCAGTCTTGTGCAGAGATGAGAGGATATTTATATGAATGCATATAATGTTGTGTTCTCAGTACTCAGGGACATTTAGCGCCTATCTGTGAATAGCATCAGAGGCTTTCAGCTCGACAGAGTCATTAATATCAGAAGGGTTTATGTGTTTCATTTTGCCTCCATGCCAGCTGGGACCGCATGCCTGATGAGCTGGCTAGTGTTGTAGAGGATGCATCTTTTTCATAGCCTCATTCGCAGTGTGAATTTAGCACGTACTGCTGTCCAGAGACGATCACTTTGTCTCCATAAAGGTCGAAAGAAGACTTATATTGATTCGGTTTGATCTTCTGGCTCAAATCTTGAGTGTGATGGGACAGATGTACTTTTGTTTTTGACAAAAACAACTCTTGTTTAGTTGCCATTTGATTTCAGTCTGTCTGAATCTGCATTTCTCTCTGGCAGGGCAAAGTGCCCGAGATGTGTCTGATCGGTTTAATAGCGCTGTGTTGTGGGTTGCCATGTCTAGCCATGGGGGATTAAAGACGGAGGGAACATTGTTGGAGCAAATGGTGAAATGCTGGCAGGTTAGCAGGAATTATAAGCAGAGGCTAGTTTCACCAGGAGAACCTTGTAAAACCAGAAAAACTGTCCGCCCTGAGGATATAGATAAACCATCAACCTTATGAACAAGTCTGTTTTGACACTCTGCCTCAAACAGACTTCTCTCCGTGTGTAATGCAACACCTTTCCCATCGTTCCCAAACCTTTCCCACAAGTGATTTCACTGATTCTTGGGAAAGCTGAGCGGGAATGAGACATTGCGTTTGATCCAAAAGTTTCTTCATCCTGGAGGGTGAGTGATGTGACAAGCTCAGCATCTGTAATCCTTGGCTGTTTTTGTTTGAAAATCCACACGTAGCATGTCCATCACAGAGAAGGGCTGAAATCCCCAAGTTTCACTCCAACTGATATTTGAATTCTCCTCACTTTTTCTGTGAGGAAATATAAACTATAATGATACTGCAGATACTGTGGATAGTATTCAGTTTCTCAGAAGAGGATTAAACAACGTTTCTTTGGACATATTTTTGGAAGCAGTGTCCAAACCTGGATTACATCGATTGACAAGTGAGAACTGGCATTACTAGGAGACCCAATGTTTACTTCCATGTTGTGCTACTGGTTGAAGAACATACTGTGTAGAACAAGATAAGATAGACGTTTTTGAATCTTTACAACATGTCCGAATAGCCTAAACTGTTAAGCATTAGCCATTTAAATCTGTCTCTTATAACATTCAGTATTTGGGTGGACCCATTATGCTATTAACCCTTTATTGGGCAAGTGACTACTTTTGGTAATTTTGGCATGTTAGATATCTCACCCTACAGGAAAATGAAAAATGTAGAAAAATGTTACAAAAGAAATAAAGTATTGTTATGCTCTCCAATAACAGCCTAAGGTAGATTTTTAGAATTTCTAAGTATTTCAACTTTGAAATACTTAGGGCACATAAATAGGGCACATACTTTGAGTGCCCTATAATAGTTTAAGTTTATTTAGTCTGGCTTACTAATGTTAGAAATGATAACAGTCACCAGACATACAATACAAGTTCGTTTGTATTGTAGTTACACAAACACAAACACCAAAGAGAAATCTCGATTTCTCGATGGCATATATGGATTTGAATTTCAGTGTAAGAGTTTAAAACCTACAAGATAAATGGTAATGACACATTCTAGCCCACAATAATCCTCCATTTGAATACAGATGAAGAATTAAAATGCAGGTGCTGAATAACATCCTAGGGGTCTGACCAGAACTAATGCCCCATAGGTTGGTTACCACGCAGCACTGAGGCAGCTGCCAGCGTACCCTAGCAACAAGTCACCCCTCAAGGGCTGCGAGCGTCGGCGGGAGAGTGACTCACAGTCCATGTATCCCAGCATGCTTTGCCACTGTGGTGCCCTTCACCCCCTGACCTGCCATAATGGCAGCATGGAGAGATGAAAAGAGCCATGGACACAGTCGCTCCAGCCTCATGCTGCTCGCTGCCTTTTCAAACACAGCTCACATGGAGAGAGCGAGGACACGGGGCAGCTTGAGCAACAAGAGTCAACACAATTGGCCAGAACAGAAGTCGTGTTCTTTTTTCATCACTACAAAGGCTCTGCACACGTTGATGACACACCTGCATTTTTTATAGATGCAAGAAGTATTAATTTTAATGCCTGTTTTTCATTTTCCACCCCAGTGGTGCAGAATATTGCAGCCTTATTTCTTCAGAAATAACTCATCAGAACAGATTCCTAAAGAAGTTTACTGACCAGAAGGAGCCAAATGAGAAACGCAAGAACACCAATCTGTTGCGGCGCACACTTTCACCTTCATTGTCCAACAGTCTCAGCACAATGTACTCAGTAACATTTACTGTGTGAAAAAGCACCATCTGTGCTCGGAGCCAGCAAACCGCCATACCTCAGTCATCATTCCTACAGTCCCTCGGTACTGTGACCGTAATGGGACTTTAAATCAGTGCCTTGCACCCTGAGGGTTCATTACAAGGTGACAGCCCATTGTGGCTGCTCTATGATGACAACAAGTGGCAGTGGCGGTGGGGCGGTGGGGGGAGGGGTTGGAGAAAGTGAGGCAGATGGTTTGGTGAGATGACAATGGTGCCATTTCACAGCGTATCCTCCACCTGTGGCGTGACGGAGGCTGCTGTCGGGGGGCTTTTGATGCCTGCTGAGATGAATGCAATAGATGAACATATCTCTTACTGACAGCCTCCATATCATTGTTGATTGAGATGTCTAGACACCCACAACAGAGCGCTTTGAAAACAAACTTTGTGCGGCACTGTTCAACTTTCCTTTTCAAGGGAAGAGTTCCTTGAAATATTAAAATGAATGTGGGGCTGGCATTAAAAATTAAAGTTGGAGAAGAAGTTGAAGACTTTATTAATGCAGACGATGCAGGTTTAATTTGAATAAAGAAAATGTAATGCAGCCTGATAACTGCATGAATATATTTGAGTCCTGGTTCTTTCCCTCACACCAAAATACTTCTCAAATGATTCCTCCTCTACTTTTTCTTTACCTGACAGTAACAAAAAGATCACATTTACATCTAAATGTATTGTAAATACAATTAAATACATTTAGTAACAGCAATATGCACATATAGACCACATAAATAAAACCCACAAAATTCCTCTGAGCAACACATGAAACATTTCTCCATATGTTGTAGTGGTGAGCAGCAAAATAATAAAAAGCCAGACAAGTTGTTTTAAGAGCGAGCAGGTGGTTCCTAGTTCAAAGAGTGCAGGGATGAGGCTGTGTTTTCTTTTCTCCAGCAGTGCACTTTTTTTCCCTCTGCTCTTTCTTCCCAAAGAGTCTCGTCCTGCGAGTCCTCCTCCCCAGTCCGCCAACTTCAGAGTTGCATTATTATCAGCAAAGTGCTTTTAAATCCGCTCCTGCTCAACACCAGGATGTCTTCTGCATGCTAATCCTCAGGGATACGGATCCGTCACTCCTCCGTGGTTCTCTCATGCCTGGCGTGCCTGAGACAGCTGGGAAAACAGTCTCTGCTCGACGATCTGCACATACAATGGGGATCTCAGGCAGCCACAGCGCTGCTCGGCCGCAGAGCACTTTACAGTAGTGCGCCGTGTGTAGGAAAAGAGCAACAAGGGCTTTTCTGTATGGGCAAGGGGAAATGTTGTTATGTTGTTAAGTCCACAGTGACTGACTGAAGGTAAGATAAGGTGTATCCATAACCCATGTAGCTAAAGTACAATATCACCCAGGTTGCTTGGCAACCGCACGGTGACAACTAGAAGCTCACTTCACTTGGCTGAAAGATTAAACAAATATTAAATGAACAAACATATTACATTGTGACATTGTCTGTTTTTTGCCTGAAAAGTAATTTTAGAGAAGACCTATATGAGGTCGATCCAGTGTGTGTGTACTTTTGACTTTTTGGTGCGCGGCACTGTCTGATCCAGACGAATGGAGTGAACTCCATCCTGTTAAACAGCGTCATGTTCCAGTAACTTGAATAATTACAAATGTCACTGGGATTTTGAATCTCATTGAACAAACGGATGTTCCAGTTTTACTTTAGTGACGGGCATTACGGCTCTTTGAAGGGAGCCGTTCTTTTCTGAGAGGCGCTCAAAATCAAAATCACTAGGATGATGACATCGTAAGATCTGGATCAGAAACTTAGACATCCCGCCAATATCATTTCATTTGGCACATGTGGACTGGGTTTAGCAGCACTAAATGACTCTAATGTCAATGATCTGCAATGTGAACGTTACACAAGGTGACACCATGTCCTTCTGCTTTGTCAGTGAATTCACTACTTTGAATTTACGCTCTGTAAGAAATGTGTTATATAAATGAAGCTGTCTTGAATGCAACACTGTGACTGGCTGCTTCACGCAGTGAAGTTTGGTTCCCTTGGTTTGTGCTACATACCACACCGCTGACAATGTTTGCCAACATAACATCACTGTTTTGCTGTGTCTCAACTTGCGTACTTCCATACTAAGTGCGTTCACACTGACATGTTTGCACAAAATGCAGTGCACTGTGAGCCTCTGGATGGTGTACACATAATGGTCAGAAAGTTGAGTGTGGAATGCTGCACACTTCTCACCCTCAACGGTCGCCATGTTGGCTACGTAGCAGAAGGGGAGGGACCACCAACGTATGGAAATGGCAGCTGCGGTTGTTGCGACTGAACACTTTTAGTCATTTTTAATATAATCGAATTGAAATCAAGCGAGAACCAAGACCCGGCAGATACTTTGGCGTGCGGCAATTGCGGTAAAATGTTTGTGACAGGTGACATGTTTGTGACAATGCTCTGCCAGGCTGCAATCTGCCATCGAAAAGAAGAAGAAGCGGTCAAATTTTGCGATTGTCATTTCCGGTAAGCACACAACAGCCGTGTTCGATTTGAGACAACACTGCTCTGTAGTAAAAATCAAGTACATAGTGTACACAGTGTACTGTATCTACGTGTTCTATTGGAAGTATCTGAATTAAGAAAAGCATTTGACGTTGGCTCTCTTAAGTAGCTTACACTCGAAAGTTTCTTGCTCGCTGAATCAAACTTCTGTGTCATCTGATGCGCTTTACCTTTAAAAGTTAAGGAAGTGTTTAAGTTTAAATGAAGCCACACAAGTTCAAAGTACTAATCTCTTCTGGACTTTTGAGAAGTGAACAGCATCACTGAGACTGAGGCTTATTTTTCCTGAGTACAGAGAAAGGATGAGCGAGCGAGAGAGAGAGGAGCTACAAGCTGCAGAGAGGAAGAGAGTGGGGGGATAAATATAGAGAACAGTGATAAAGAGGTAATCATCTCCACTCAAAGCATATTTTATCCAGTTGGGTTGTTAGGAGGATGGAGATGAGTGAAATCCGCACAGACGTCTCCCTCTCTCTCCCTCTCTCTCTCTGTATTTACCCACTCTTGATCCTCTCCTTCTCATCTCCACGTCCGACCTGCCTTGGCGCAGCGCCCAGCTTGCTCATTCTCAACCATTCACGGCAATTTCAATGTTTCACTGCTTCACGCTAATAGCTGACGAGTGGCCCCAGTGCAGTATGCAATACATACAAAATGAAGCAATGGTTTTAATTAAAAGTTTCACTTAAGCTTCCTCTCTCCTCATGTCATCTATCATATTTGTTCTGTACCCGCAGAGTTCTCTGAGGCCTACACAGGAGTAGACAAGTTGCTATATACTTTTCAAAGATAGGGGGCGGTGTTCTCAAAGGTAACATGCAATGAGAAACAGCTGAAAAACATTAGAAGTTGACTTGATACTGTGAACTAAAGGTGACTATTAAAGCAGAGGCAGACAGAGGCTGACATTTCTTTATGCAATATAAATACAAATCTAAAGTTAGTATTCTTATAAATACTGCATACATCAATCTGATCACATTAAAATATTTAGTTGGAGGATTACACACAATTTAATTTGTATATTTTTTAAATCTGCATTTGTATGGTGCCGGCAGGTCTATTTATTTTTATGAATGAACTTTAAATACAGGAGTGTGGGCCACCCCAGTAAAAGAAGTCTGGACACGCCACTGCTTCCTGTTTAGTTAGTGGACAGACCAGTGTCTGCCTATATTCAGTGCCATCTTGAGGATGATTCTGTTTGCCTTCTGTATCAAGACAGAAATAGCTCTTAATAATGAAAGATTGATGTGAAGTAAGCTTGTCATTACATGCTGCAGTAGACAATTAGGTGCCTCCCCACATTCAGCTCTCTGATTTTCTCTTCCTCTTCTACATTTTGCCTCTCTCCTCTAACTCCATAGTTTCTCTCCTTTTCTTCCACTCTGACAAAGTTGCTGAAGTAATTTGCTTGAAATTTGTTTTGTTTGAGTCTAAAGGGACAATTCAACAAGCCTGAGATTCACTCAGTGAGCTGATCACTAATAGCTGATGGCCCCACACCTTTGCAGCAGGTTTCAAACTTTCTCTACTGGGACCAAAGCTCATTAAAATAAATTACATTTCTGGTCATGTGGGGACACACCAGACGTGAGCCCAACTCATTGTTTAAGAAACACTTTATTCAGGTAAAACTTTTACATTATAGTACAATCAGTGAGCTTTCGAAGGGCTGGTAGGTGGATTTGTCACCTTTAGACAGAGCCAGCTGTGTCCTCCTGATTCCAGCTGAGCTAATTGGCTGCAGGCTGTAATGTCATGCTTAGCGTAGAGACATGAGAGTGGTATTGATCTTCTCATCTAACTCTCAACAATGACTAAAATATTCTTTTAAAAATTCAAGGCATAAATAAATGTATGAATATGCAAGTCTGGTGACAACACACACCTTAAATTTGTTGAAATGGTACCTGAGAAATTCAGACATTTCCAAAGTAGGTTTCCTAACAGACATCAGCTGTAACATTGTCTCCCTCCAACACACACACACACACACACACACACACACACACACACACACACACGCTGACACACACTTACAAACCTTTCACTGTTTAACCCAGTCCACTTCCCCAGGTGTTCCTATTGAAATCACAGGTACCTCCCCTCACTCTATCAACCCTCGTGCTGTTGAGGCTGTACTCGTGACAGTGCCTGAATGCATTCATAAACACTGGCAGGACTGACATCTCAATGGGCTGCCTATTCCCCCACTATCAGCTTACAGCCTATAATTACGGCCAATCATCTTGGATCAAGCATGTCTGCATGAACAGGCCAACGTAACATCTGCTGCCTTGGCCAGGAGGCCAAGAAGGACTTTTATACTGAAAGGTGAGCTAATTGTGGCTGGGGACGGGAGAAGGGAGTGTAATGTTAACAGGTACCAAAGGATATTCAAAAACACACGGGAGATTTTTTTTTACCCAAGAGCAGGTGCCCTAAGGTATTTCTTATCTTCTTTATGCCAGCGCAGAATTCTTATCTGCATTAGGAAATGCTCAAGGGCATTACAATAAATCTCCAAGGAGTTATATTTGGAGTGCAATAAAGGAAATCCTGGAACTCTGCTGTTTTAAATCCTCATTGAGATGCAAGTTCACCATAAAGATCTCTATAAATAACATTGGCAGTAGTTTTGAAGCTGTTTGGAAGTTAAAATGACTGCCCTAATGTCACCACAGTCTGCTATAATCTTGAGGGATTTGGTCATACAAAGGCTGGGATACTTATTTGATGTCTTCTGTAATGGAAGACCATGTTCCCCACAGTGTTGCAGTCACTGCAAAAGAAAGGACTACCAGGGTCCATTGCTATTCACGTTTTAATGTTTACTTTGGTTTGCAAATGGTGAGAACATGTTTAGTTATTCACTAGGGCTATTCATCTTCTAGAAGACAAGAGAAGAAGAGCTGCGTCACACTGACTGGAACAATGTGATTGGCAGCTGTGAAGCCTATTTAGCAGGTTATGTTGCAGGCTTTGGTTTGTCTCATCTCCAAACCTCCAACCACAAGACAACACTCGGTGTAGAGGGCCAGAGATATCACACCTAACAACCAAAGCTGAATGTCATCATTAGAGTTTGATGTTCTGACATATTTTGTAACTATCTTCTTTATTGTTCATTTTAATTTGCAGATTTGTCATGGGAGTGGTAATCTAGATGCTCCCTTTGTCGATCTTTAGAACTGCCAAACATGTTTTTCTTGCTTTACTTTCCAAAATGTAACTTTCTCCAAAAGGAGGAGTGATGATTGGAGTCCACACTAATTAAGACACGTTGTGTTCATCCTCTCCTCTGTCCAAACTCCGTGTCTCTATATCCGCCTACACCCATTCCCGTTCTCTTGTCTGCGTAAACAAGTTAATAAGACTCAGAAGCCTGTGGGCTGTGAAACAAGCCCCGGCCCTACGCTGGGCCTTCACAGCCATCAATCATTTCATTTGGACTTCAGTGGAAAACCACGCACACACATACAAAAATCACACCCAGCTCAGAGCTTAGCTAGCTCTTCTCTCTGCTGAACTCAGCACCACAGAGCTGGCAGCAGCAGAGCCAGCAGCCATAAAGACCAGACACAAGAGATAAATTGACACTGTTTGAGACTGAGTTAGACAGCGGCAACCAAATGCCTTCCCACCACAGACAACAAGACAGCAGGAGCAACATGAGCAGGCAGGGTGATTATCAAAATCCTAATTGTGGGAAAGCTGATCCAGGGTAAATGCCCTGGTCACCCTGTCCATCACAGTTATCATGATCTGAAAGCTTCAGTAGTCCTTATAGTCACAGTGGATATATACAAGTGGAAGCCTTGGCATTTTCCCCTTTAGCCACGGGTTCTTTACTGCAATGAGCTACGTGGCTATCACTCTGAATTCAAATAGGCATAACGTTAACTACTAAACAGTCAGAATCAGCAAGAATCGTCACAATATTTGAGAGATCTTGCATCTTTTTTCAAATCCCAGGGATTTTCCTGCAAACTGCAAGAATGCATGCTATTCAGCACAGCCTTCCACATAAAAATAATCCAATACAGAACCACTTTTAAAGGGCCAAAAGCCACAATGAAGTCTCAATCTAAAACAGTCTCACAAACAAACTTGAAACTTTGGCAGCAGGAACTTTTCCCTTGACCTTGTCTTCTCAGGCAGCACTTGCCCCCAGGCTACATACTGCACTGATGAAGCTTGTCCAATTCTGACATTTTTTACAGATACCAAAACGGAACCATTTCCAATCTGATATCTAAAACTTTGCTTTAAGAACTAAGCTTACATTTTCGATTAAGTCAGGGTGACAAAAGGTTACAGACTACCTGGCCAGCTAACTGCACAGGCCAGTGGCTACCTACGGAAATGCCAATGAACAGGGTGTTCTTGAGATCCCAAGGGTTTGTTCTTTCGCATTATTCACACACATTGGACTGCTGGATTCCTGCATTTTATTTTCCCCACACAGCTAATGTACGGACTGTACAGACATTAGCTGTAGCTAGCTAGTAACATACGCACCAACTGGTGTGTGGAAACTGTGTGTGTTCCTCTCAAAGCAGAGTCTGACAACTCTCCAGGAACAGTTTCTTTCTATTCATCTCCTTTTCATCTTGTCACTGTACATTTTTTGTTTTAATTTATGGAAAAAAATGTTCATCTCACCCCGGGTGAGCCTCTGACCACCCCATCTACTCCTGTGTCTTTGCATCAACTTTAAAATGTACCTTTTGATTCCTGAAATTATTCTCAGTTTATTTTGGGCCTATATGATACTACTGTTCTTTAAACATTCCTTAGGCATTTTTACCTTTGCAAGTTTGATATTATTGCAAAAATAACAACAGTGGTTGAAGAAGTTAGTGCAGTTTCAAATTCTAACGATATAAATGCATTTATTTCTGGGGGTTTGTGCTCTTTCTTTGTATTAGCATTAACTGAACTGCGAGGATAGCAGGTTTCCTTATCCTGAAGGAAAACAACAGAAGTTACCTGAAGTGGTGGCTAAGTATGAGTAAGTGATACATGGAGTGTCTGCAGAGTCATCAGATTTACTCAATTTAGTGCTCATTTTATCCATTTTTTTACAGAGCTGTAAAGTGGAACAGCTTTGGAGAACATACAGACGGGGAGAAGTTGTTTAATTTTAAAAAGAATCCAAGTATAAAATTAAAATAAGGCAAGTTGACTTTAAAAAGAGAGACGTCATATAATTTCTCTGCAGGTTAGAAGAATTTGTTATCTAGCTAATTTCATTAGAGGCGTAAAGAGTGTGGCTATGAACCAGATCCCTTGTCGCCTCTCCAGCTTTTTGTCCAGGCAACACCCTGTTTGACCTCATGTTTAGTCTCAGAAGGGGTCATTAAGGGCTTAAGCTGCAATGTAATGAAAATGTTGTGACAACAGCAAAGGGGTGAAGTAAAAACAGGCTTTAGGAGACAGCTGAGCCTCCACTCTGGGGACTAACAGGAGGGTTTAGAGGGAGGCAAATGATGGTTATCTGCACACCCTTGAGACTTTGATATTCGCCTTGCGACTGGTGGATGGACTTGATGATAACCCTGAGCACCGATGAGAGCCTGTTATAGTCCAGGGTGTTGGCTGTGTAACAGGGAGGAGAGCAAGTCAGGAGGGGTAGCCGCCTTAAAGGTCAGCATTTTGAACAGTGGCTTGTTTAATATTTGTATAAAAGTGTAAAATCATGTCTGACGTGCTATCAAAACTGATACTGTCTCACCAGACACAAACATGATACGAGAAATCTCAGAAGAAATGTAATTCATTTGGCAACAGCAGTAATTTAATCTAATACAAAATGCTCTGCTCCCTCGAATGAAACTAAATTTAAGGATCTTATGCTTGCAGCTTATTATGAGTTAGCAGCCATTTTCCCCTTTTGACTGCATTCATCATAATTCTGCGGCTTGTTGTTTTCCCACCGTATGGTTGCTGGCATGCTGGATGTGAGAAAAATGAAGAGTAATGTTCTTTGTCCCAGCTCCTTTATCCTTGTGCAGAGGCTGCTTTTGCCACCGCTTCTTTCATTTCTTCTTTTTTTTTAACTGCCAAGTCTCCTCCAAGCCAAAAGCACTTCCACATGCTGTAATAGAAATCCGAAGTTTGGTGCCAGAGTGAGAGTTAGCCTCAGTTCTGGACTCCAGCCTGTTCTAACCTCTCTGTTTTGGCGCAGCTGCACCACCCTGTACTTCTCAGTGAGAAGAAACACCACAGATATGTTGAACGCTGGCCACTCTGCAGTACAACACACACCCAGTGCAAACTTGCGTCAGTGCTGAAGAACATGAGTGAAACTTACTGCAGTAGGGAAACTTACTTGAGTCAACCTGAATACGTAATGGTTGTATTCTAAGTCTGTTTAATGAGAAATTGATTGTATGCTATTAAATCGCAGTATATGGATGATGCATAGGGATGACTGGTGCCTTCGCTTGTGATACACAGTAAACTTGTGTCTAACTTGATGCCCAGACAAAGACTACAGAGTGAATAACAAGTTACTACATCTCTTCAGAAGTTTGTTTTTATGTGAGTAATACCGAATCAACTCCGTTGGCACACTACAACCTTTGTGTTTATCATATTCTGTCTAATTCACCAACCGCCTGTCTAATTATTCCATCAAGTCATTTTGCTGGGCTTTTCCCTCACTGAATCACAATGAATTAATTTCTCCTGGCCTTATTTATTATTTAAACTACTGAAGTGCAACCACAAGGAGGTGAGACTGACGGGACAAGAGGTGTTGGGTCATAATTGCTACGTTCTGTAGTAACCTAGACCACTACGTTAGCAACCACAGACACACACACACACACACACACACACACACACACATGCAAATTACATACAGGTTTATACAATCACCACTTCAACTACCACCACAAAACAGGGCATGAAATACTGCCTCCCAACTGCCAGCACATGAATCAAGGCAGTATAACATTGTTCAGTGCCCGAGGCCGGTTTCTCAGAACACCCTCTCCAATCTTTTCATCCATCCCTCCACCTCATCAGTCCCCCCACTTTCCTCGTGTCTCATAAATGAGCCAGTCTGCTTTACCACAAGCAAACAGGGAGCCTGGAGGAGGGACAAAACTATTATCTCGCTCACAGCAGCAGCTCATGCACGAGCTCCAACAGCAGATAGGATTCTCCAACAAGCTGCTGTCCTCGCTCAGATTGCTGCTGAGCCTGTCCCTGCTTTGCCACTCTTTAACATGTCCTACTATGGTGGTAGTTTTCAGACTTTCTCCTGCGGGGCACTAACATACCCAAACTGATTTTCTAGTCTACTGTGTGAGCATGTCTGACAGTATATCCTGTTTTAAGCAAACAGAATGTTTCTTTCCTTCAGAAGAAGGCATTTCTGCAGTAAAAAAACCCCAAACCCTGTCATGTTCATCATCAGAGAACATCAGCGAGGTCTCTTTTTAAAGGACAGAACTAACAATCAGCAATCATCAAGGAAACACCTGTGAGGACAAGAAGTGAGTGGGACGTGTTGAAGAACAAAAGATTCAAATCAGATCATGAAGGTAAATCAAACCAATAAATAGGGGAAAAGAAAAGGGAAACATTTGAAAATCTCCAAATTAGTAACATACAGCAAATATTGTATGGATTAAGTTTTGCACTTAGAACAGCCTGAATATGTCAAGCCATGAGGCCTTTATCAATCAGCATTCTTGTCTGTACTCGTGTTTTTATGGACTCCAGTCACAGCCCAAGTCGTGTCCCCATTTAAAGTCCACATTTAGCTGAGGAATGTCCTAATTTCTCACACGACAGGTGTAAACAATGTTGATCTGGATCTAGTGCCATCACTAGGTCCTCCCGTTCTTGAGAGTTGAGATTCCAGATTAAACTCGTGTCCTACAGAGTCAGTGTACAGTGAGGCAGAGATGCTTACATGAGGCCTTTTTATGTGTAAAACTGGAGTAGTGTTTAAAAACAGGTGGTACTAATGGGTCTTAAATGTGATAAGATATTTAAACCGTTACACTACCATCAACAGCAGCTTGTACTGAACTGTTAACACCAGCAAAATGGCTTTTAGGATTCATTCTGTTTATGCTGAATTGCGACAAACTGTGATGTGCTAGAAAACTCAGTCTTTTCCTACTCTGCAGTCATCCAGTTTTGGTGATGACATGCTCACTGCAGCTTCATCCTCTTATTGTTAGCTGACAGATGGCATGGTTTTCCTCCCGCAGTCGCTTGTCTACTTCAAAGTTTGATGAGTTATGTGTTTGGAGATGCACACCTGCCCATCAGTTTTGTACTGAGTAGTTATTTGAATATGTTTAGCCAGCCTCTAAATTGGAGTAAGTATTTCTATTTTAATCTAATGTCACCATCAACGAGATCTGTTTTTTTGATGTTTTGGCACACCATTTTGTGTATCAAACCACATTTTACCTACTGGACTGGCAGAAAGTTTTCTACACTAGGATTTCATGTATGCATGTATTTATGTGATTCACTGTCTGGAAGAGCAATCTGTTTATATGGATCTTGCAGAGACAAAAAGAACATGCATGGTAGCCAACGTTTTAATAAAATGTTGGTCAGTTCCTGCATTTTTCAGACTGAGCAGTGGTAAAATGTCAAACTAAGTGCTTTTTTAGTTCTTTAAACATTGTGTGAAAGCCCCTCCTCCATTTGTTCAGACAATCACAGCCACTTCACGCAGCGATTGGCCAGGTGTGCAGAGGTAAGAAAACAAGCCGGATTCTTCACACAACTAGTTCCATCATAGCTGAGCATGAACCATGAATACCTTTAAGGACAGACTGTCTGAAAGTCTACACTGGTGTGTACACTGTATTTGTGCAATTTGTTGTGTCTTGCCCCTAACTATGATGACAGAGACACTCACAGCCAGCTATGACCTACAAGGCAACAAATGGTGACTGGCAAGGGTAGCCGAGCACTAGCTAGCGAGCTAGTCTGTAATATTTACTGCAGGACGACCACTATTGGCTGCACAAGAACAATGTTGTCTAATTCACAACACATACAGAACCCAAAAACACTGTTAAAATGGGCATATTTGTTTAAGAATGGATTATTACAGTGGATTTTGCTGAACGACAGATTGACACATTAAACAATTTGAGGTAAAATTCTGTGACTAAATAACTATAATACAGAAATTGGAAGGTAACTTGTATTGAAATGAATGAATGAAAGTGAAATTTTTGAGAAAGGCTGCTGTGCCACAAGTGTTTAGTTTGATTCTCGTTCTTTTCATTCTTCGTTGTTTTACTAAGGGCAGCTTCGTTTCCTCTGGGTTTGCTGTCTTTCATAGTACAAGTACCATTCGACAAGGTAGCAAAGCTAACAAAAAGTAGCCTGCTGACTTCAGCTGTCTCCGTGAGTCACGCAGCCCCGAACTTGCAGTTAGTAGCAGTCTCCCATCACGACAAGCTTTGTGAGAATGCCTTTGAGTGTGGCCATTGCGAAAGGTACCAACACTTTTGGCATTCGACTTGTTCGGATGACACTTCGTACATACTGGTTCATTTAAAGCATACTGAACTCTTTATGAGACAGCTGCATTGCTGTGTTGTGATTTCATCTGCAGCAGCCCTGTAATTACTTATACCTACTGGACAGACTCTCAGTTTCTGCCCCATTACCCTACACTAATGGCCTACATCCAGCAGTAGTGGGGGAGTCAGGGCATGAGGCTGATTCAGGCCTGCCGGGGTCCTCTGCAGAGTGTGAGGATCAAATTGGATCAACAACAGCAAACTGTAGAAAATTCCACCAAACTTACTTTTGTCAGTTGTAATAGATGGAGTTTTAATAGGAAACAGATCAACATTGTCTTATTTGTGGAAGCACAGGTGGCAAATATGCAATACATCCATCATCTTTCCACTCTCAAGCCACACAGCTGCGAAGGAGAAGTTCTCAGCAAGGCAATATCACACAAATAAGATGGCTTTTCCGGCAAGCTCCTAAGAAGAATTGTAAACTAGATGTCTGGATTGTAATTTTCTTTTCACCGGAGAATCAATAGATTCTGCAGCGCTCCTGACTGAACCTGCTGAAGCGTGCTTCTCAGCCTAATGGACCTACAAGTTCCCATCTGTTAGTGAAAGAGATCTCAGCGGGTCTTCTCTCCTTGCCGTGTCCAAACACAGGATACTGAGCACAGACAAAAATGTGATGACTTTTATTGGAATTCCAAGAGTCGTCTGGAAAACAAGTGCAGGACAAGCACATGACCATTAACCTTCGACTGCAGGGAGCAGAAAAACAGTTTTACAAGCAAAATGTTACAAGACGTTCCGTCACTGCGTTGCTTTGTTTTCTTTGTTGCGACCTTGCTGTGTCCAATTCACATACCTCCCCTGGTTGAGCATTAGGGTGCCATCCCTTTCCTCCTTGTCATATTTTCCTCTTGTTGTGTTCAAATGACACCACGGCCCCTTTATCAAGGACAAGTTTAGTGTGTCCGCAGGCCGTCTTTGGGCATGACTCAGGTTTCCCTGTATTATAAAGCTGATATAGCTTTAACCAGGGTATATAATCAGGGTACTCTATGCTACAACGGCTAACCTGCTCAAGAGCAAAATAAGATCAAATCAATCAGCCTGCCTACCAATCAGACCGCAGGAAAATTTGTCCTCATTCCTCCAGGATCCTGACATGGTCAAATGGTATTGATTTTACAATAAAGTGACAAGTAATAAAGAACAATAGAGACATTTTTACAGATTAATAGAATCACTTTGCCGACCATGATAATTATGTCACAGATAGAAGGAACAGTTTGAAACAGAACTTCCGACAGAGAGCTAGTTTAGCACCAACAGCCTTATCGATGGTGATTGTATCTGCATATTATCATACACTGTCAGTTCGCTCAGTAAATTATGAATGCAGCTATTTCAGGATTTTAAGAACTCACTGAAGGAACTGTTAAACTTGTTGACAATGGAGAGGCCTGTATCAGTCCTCCAAGACTGAAAGTGGACTCAATGGACCCTGGGACTGCATAAGGCTACTAAAAATAACTGTACTGGTAAGCACAAGTTCTACTTAATTATTGAAATGTCGTCATTATATTATAGTTGATTGATGTGCAATTAAGAGCTCTTTTTCTTTCACGTGAAGGCGCTCATTGCTGGATTGGAAAATGCAGAGTCAACAGAGCCAGTCGATTATCCAGGATCGCCAAAGTCAGGCTGGATGAAGCCAAAGAGACAAAGCTGGACTGCTTTGTGATACAGGCCCCAGTTTGTACATTTGTTTTGACATCAATAATTTGACCTATTAAAACATGTGATTCAACTGTAACATCATTTAGTCTTGCTGCATTTAGAGAGGCCCAGTCGAGGTTTGATTATTTACACAGGAGGCACAAAACTGAACCTGCCCATCATCTAACAGGAAACCCCTGAGCAGAGAGGAGCTGCTTTATTTCAGGTGGGTCCCCTTCATACAATCTGTACCCATTCTTACACAGTCATTGCCCTGGAAAGCTACATGCTTAACTCTGGTGGTCTACAGCTTTGTAGAAGTTCTTTGAAGGTGCTTATTTCCTTTTCACCTTTGACCACTACAGACCGCCCACCTCGCTGCAACACACAAACCATTCCCGATTCATTTTCCTCTGAGCTGCATTAAAACATCCTGCGATGGCGCATTATAAAATGAAGCTTCTCAACAAGATAGAATATCCCTCGGTGATCAGGCTAATGTGTTGTTGTCTGCTGCTCCGTCTCCTCCCAAGCCTCCTCTCTGTGTAAATTATGAATGCCTTCTCCCGAAGAGCAATAGCTTTAACTAGAGTGTGGGTATTTAATTGAGCATTTAAAACATTAGCCAGATACTTGGAGCGTTATGCCATCAGTGACAGAGGAGGATAGATTGAAGAAGGGAAACAGGAAAAAGGAGGCAGAGACGGGGAGAGGGATTAGACATGGGAAATACATTGCGGTTTCTCATAAAATGGTGAAAGAAGGAAAGAAAACATGTTCCCTCTGACCGCACAAGGCTTTGATGGCACTTGATGAACTCTTGTGTGTGGGTGTGGGATGGAGACAGAGACAGGGAGGACGAGAGAGGTAGGCACCACAAGGACTTTGGCCAAATTTATCACCCACATGGTTTAATCCAATGTGCTGTTTGGCGGCAGCTTTCATTCATCCGCCTGCTCTTAGCTGTGCTGACTAACACGACCCATCAACAGCAGGAGCCACCAGGGAGACGATCTCTGCACTCATTTGTTGAAATGTTCTTTTCACTCTTTCCAGATTTCAAAGCTCCCTTACATTCTTTGTTCTCCTTTACTGTAAAAAATCTAGAAGTGAAATGACAGTTAAGGCGTCTTTAGCTTCAGTAACATGACGTGCTTTGATGACTCTAAAGTGGGCATAACTTAGCAAGCAATGAGTCTCTGGAGAACCACAGTGATGTGGCCCTTTGGAGGGCATCCACCTTCATTATTAGATCAGGAGGTGGAAGATAAAGCAGAAATGAATGAATTAGCGCACAACCAGATACTTTTTGCCAACCAATATTAAAAACCACACCTTCAGTCCATGATAATACTACCTGTTACAATCCACAAGTTAATGAGGTCAAATGTAGAAAGACATAAGAATACATCAACATTCGATTTTATTAAATCTGTATTGACTATAATAAAAGAGACCTTTATTGGAGTATTATTTTGGCAGTTTTGTTACTATCCCACCTTATAAGTACATTTCCTACAATTCATAAAATTTGTATTTATAACATTCCTTCCATGACAAATTTCATGATCTGCTGAGTTACTAATATGTCCGAGTTCTGGAAGATCCAGGACTATCCTGGTCAGGGCTAGTTTTATGTGATGGGATATATTATTACAGATGCCCCAGAGTTGTCAAAATATTTTCACATTTTGCAGCAAGAAAAAAAAAAGGGGTTTTGATATAAATACTAATAAATCAGTTTTTTTTAAACAGACTTATAACAAGAGAGGGAACAAAATAATAATTGGAAATATGTATCTTTAAACCTACACTTGATTTTGCCTGTTTACACAACAAGCCTATTTACAGAACCAGTTGCCTATTTATACAACCAGCACACACGGAACAACATCTCTGTCCACCTCTTGAATCTTGTGCCCAATATTCACTCACCTTTTAGCTTTGGTTTGGCCTCTACCATATATCTGGCTCTTTAGATGCTAAATGCTCCACTACGTTCACCAGCTAGTCTGTTTGTTGCTCAGCAGTTTGCATTCAGTTGCTTTATCAAACCGTCATTGTGGAAAACAGCTGTCCGCTGCTGGAGATGTGGAGAGCAGTAAGACTAAACAATAAAGCTGTGGTCCATAAAACCAAAACAACAAGCTGAAAGAGCTGAGGGGAACTGAGGCGGGGGATAATTCTCTGTTGGTTCGTCACTAAAAGCGACACCTTTTGTCATTTGATCCATTGTTAATAGTCAAGTATTGGCTAGTGGAGCTTTAAATATAGACTTTTAAAATGATACGACAAGAATCAGTGACAACCAAGTACAACTCCTTCACTTGACTTTGTGTGCTGCTTCCACTCGAGGCCCCAGGCATGACAGACGCCTCACTTCACCTCTGCTCTGTGTTGTAATGAGACACAAAACCCAGTTTATTTGAACAAATCTCTGCAAACAGGAAGTCTATAAATCAGCAAATAAGATAACTTGTCACAGATGTGCTGGTGGGTTTGATGGTCAATTAATTTAAGGCAATAAAAAGCCGGTTCCTGTAGGTTTTAGGAAGGAGGGATCATTGATGTAATGGGATCAACCTCTCCATAGAGTTCGTCAAATTACTTGAATTTGGCTTGTTAATCTGATTTGGGTGTGTCTGGCCTTAGCATGAGTCTCCCAAGCAACCTCTGCACTTATCACAGCCACTGTAAAGAGCCTGCATAACTTTTCATTTTGTCTGAATCTCCTGCCTCTACAGTAGGTAACCAATATTCCATTATTCCCCCTTGACCTTTACATTTGAGACTACTCCTCAAGAAAAACATAGTAATCAGGTTTCCTGGCCCTAAACTGAACCTTGAAGATACTCAACTGAGAACTAAATTGTGTAAGTGTGATTTAGTTAGTGCCTGGCCTAATTAAAGTCCTGGAAATGACCTCCAAAGTTCTGTGTGGCATTAATCAGCTAAGACACCTCATCAGCCACCGGAGAAAGGTCTGCAAGTGCCTGCTCCCACCCCGCATTAAGTAGCTGTGTGTGTGTGTGTGCTGTGAGACTGATTTCCTGGTCTTTAACCCCCAGCACAGCTCTGATGGGATCAGCAACACTGTGGTCTATTGACAGCCCTAATCCTACCTCCGTGTTCAGACCTCCATCGCCTGCCACCATTCTGATACTGCACACGTTCCTCATTTCCCCAACATGTGGTCCACGCACAGGGACCCAAGTTGTTTTTAGAGTTACACCCCCATCATCCCCTCGCTTGAGAGGCCAAACTGGCTTTCGCTCACCTCCTGCCCACCCTCTGCAAACGTTTGTCTGGCTCTGTGGAGGTAATGCATGCAAGTTTTGATTAAAGCGCTCCCTTATGTTTTTTGGCCCCTGAGCTGCTCAACCATTAACACCTGTGCCATGAACAAATGGATTGTGTGCCGGTGCCAGGACCCTGCCTCTCAGCCTGCTCTGACTCTCCTCCATCCAGCCACACATTCATGTAGACATTTCTCTAGTCTGTCATGAGCGGAGGATGGAGTCAGGTGACGATATCGGACTCCAACAAGAGAGGCCGTTGTTCGTTTTCCATTTCCAACAGAAAGTCAACGTTGTTGTTTTTAAAATGATGATCATGATCGTTCCATTACATTAAACGAATGCTTATTATTATCATGACGCTGAATGTCCCCTAAGCTCAACTAAGCAACTTTAACCCAAACCACGATGTTTCCCTCATAACCAAACAATCAAAACAATGTCATGCAGCTGACAAAAACACTTCTTTAATATGTTTCATTCTATGCGAAATGGACAAACAGCATATTTTGTCATTTCATTTGGAGGACATGTTGTTCTATTTCAGATCTGAAATAATGTACAAAAGTTATTTCATATCATTGCCTTCACTTTTATTCCACAAAGTAACAGGCCTGTGGTAAAGTTATAGTTAACCTACAATATAATGCATATTCACCACAACTCAACTACTGCAGCTTGAAGCGAAAATAGGGAAATTTAAAAAAAAAGTCAAACATAAAGTAATTTTCATACAATCCCTAAAATTTAGGGATTTGTTAAAGAAATCAACATGTAGCATTTTCAAATTAAACTATTTAATAACATGTTGTACTTTGTATTTCTGTCCAGTTTAGTTCCTGACCCACCTCACAAACACAATCTGTCTTTCTACCTTCCAGAATCCCCTTTGTGCTCTGGTGAATAGTGCACTCATTTTGTCTTATCACATTTTCACACAGTCCCCTCTGCAGCTTTGACAATTTTAAAATGCTGCTTTTGTTCGTAGTGCTTGAAAAGAGAGAATGAGAGGAACGAGGCCTCAGAGAATCGCAGTACCATCAGCGTTAATGCAGGCGCTCTCCATCTGCTGTTGAAAGCCGTGATGCATGCCAAGGAGGCACTGGGCAACCGCGCAAGTAACCCACTACACTGAAAGTTACATATAACTGTGTTTCTGTGTGTGTGCACATACATGTGTAAGAGCTTACACTGCTCTGCTCAGTGAAATCATGTCCAGCAAAAACAGACCAAATCAGAGGCGGGAACTCATCAGCTTAACCCAGCAGTCAGTGCTTCATAGTTTAAAGCATCTTTTCCATCCCACTGAGGCTGCCGTTAACTACGAATAATGTACAATTTCCTGGATATGGTTTTCCTCCAGGCATGTTTGGCCTGTCATTGAGCTTTCCAGCTACTGTATAACTGATGCCACGCTGTTCCTCTGGTGTTTTAAGATGAAGGAGAAGTGAGAGGAGCTAGATTGATAGGTATGATTTGTGATTTCATTGGCAGTGTTTCTGTTAGCGAGGGACTAGAGGGAGGAAGACAAAGAAAGAAATGGTCTTCTCGCGCTACCTTCACAGGACTTTAGATTTCTTTTTCTTCCTTTCATGCATGACTCAGATTTATAAAGAGTGTGCTGCTAATATGTTATGTCATAGGAGACATGGAAAAACTGGAGCAAAGTGTTTCCACAGCTGGCCTCATGCTGGGGCTCGACGAGGTGCATTGTGGCCCCCACCACAGGATCCACGATCAGTCATTAGCTAGACGTGCCAATCATATGTTTAGCTTCCTCCTCTGTGCCAATCACAGATGTGATCTCCTGCCCTCATTCCAATCTTTTTCTTTTTAACATAAAGCTACAAACAGCACTAATCTCTTACAAGCAAGATTTTTTTAGAACCGTTCTTTAAAACCGACCTGTCCAAGAGCTTGAAAGAAAAATCTAAGGGCTTTTATGAATTCACTTTACTTTATCACCCCATATTTAGCAATTATAATCAGTATAAACACTTCATGTAGTCTTTATAACACACTATAATGTCATTGTAGGCAGATATAAGGACATTTTAGGTGAAAAAGAGTCAATGAATGATTAACACTGTATAATATAGCATTTATATTTACTCAGATATAAACACATGAATAAATCCTTAATGTGGAGGAAATACCACTGACATTATCTACAATATAAAGTACGCAAGTCAATGCTTACTAAAACTGTAGTGGTAAAAAGATAGTAGGCCTATGCTATTGAAAGTGCTGAGTGTAGCACAAGCAATTAATGTTAAACACAACATCAGCTTTTGGGACCAAACTTGTATAAAACAGGCAGCTGCGGGCATCAATATTTATGATTCAGCACTAAAGGCTCTGCTCTTTATCTCTTGTCTAAGTATTTACAAAGTTCTGTTATTGATTGTGAGGAGAGTGCTATCTGCAGAGGCTGGAGTGGAGAAGTCAGAGTGAGTGGTTCAGACCTGAAAGGTCACTGTTGACAAATTAGTTTGCTGACGGGTCAGTGAGAGGGGTCGTGTGCCTGCAGGAAGAGGTCAGGGGTCAAGTTTGTGCAAACACAAACTCACCGTGTTGCAGCTACTGCCAGGAGCTTCAAATCTGTTGTAACCTCATGTTTCTATGGGCTTTTTTACAACATGCTTTAAAAGGAACAACAGAGCAGCTACATCAACATTTGTCAATACTTGTTTTTAGCCATTACTTCCTTATTCCTGCAGTAAAGGCAGTCGACAAGGGACCTCCAGAGTTATTAGCTTTCCCATCCATCTGATACCAGTGTCTCAATTCAGATACTTACCGGAAATGACCATCACAACATTTAACTGCTCCTTCATCTTCTTATTTTTAATGGTGAATTGCACTCAGGCAAAGAATAATTTTTCTCTTGACTTCAGTTCAGTTTTATAAATAAGAACATGGTTTAGATGTAACAATCTCAACTGTGGCTGCAGTTTTCACAGGTTGGTGGTCCCTCCTTTTTCACTACGTAGCCAAGATGGCGACCATTGAAGGTGAAAATCTAAAGTTTAATTCGTCCAATACTTTGGTTCATGACTAAATACAAATGTCAGACTAAATACTAAACTAATGACTAATTCGAATTCACACTTTGTGTTTATTTTTAATTAGCAAACCTTAACATGCTAAACTAAGATGGTGAGAATGGTAAATTCAATATCTGCTCAAAATGGTAAGTGGGACGGTTTTCTTCCTTAATGGCAAAGCACCTGTTAGCATGCTGACAATAGCATTTACCTCAAAGCACCACTGGGCTTAATACATTTACTATTTATTTTATCATCTTATCCATATCCAATTCCATTTACCTTTCATCGTTTTCTTCATTATCATTGAACAACATCATCTAGCTCGACTTCCCTATTCATGAATAAAAAGTGTTGTAAGTCTTTGCTAGCCTTATTTTGTGAGATTGTAGTACAGTCTGTAAATTGGGTTGCGCAAAAGAGAAAGCTGCTTAAATCTACTGTGCAAGCAGGCAGTGTGCAGATATTTTCTATCGCTCCATTACCTCCCTATTGATTGAAGGGCTGGATTTGATGTGTTAATCCGCTCTCCCTGGTGAAAGATTCCTGTCTTTTGAGACACTAAACACACACACACACACACTCTCTCTCTGTTGCGCTTTTTGAAAAAAAAAAAAGTAATCAGCTGAGAATTCTACAAGGCTCCTCATTCACCTCACAGTCTTCTGAAAGCCTTTGATCAAGAAGTGCTTAGGTTTCACATAAACGGTTGGATACCTTTCAGAGACCATGCTAAGCACACAGCTACTTGGGGGATTTAGCCTACTTTAATGCCTGTTTTCAGAGCTTCTCTCTGGTATTTGAACCAACACGTTAGCTGAGGTGCACGGCGAGTTAAGAACTGCCACACACATCGCATGGGCCAACTAATGTATGATTGTTATGAAATATTGGCTAAACTCAAAGGCTCTTCTTTGTTGTTCAACAACAAAGCAGCACACCTTTGAGATCTTGGGAATACCTAACCTTCTTTTTTCAGCTTTTCTTAATGTTGTGGCTCTTTGCATTAAATCATGTGGAAAGTGTTGTAGTTAAGCATAAATAGTATAATAGTATAATCTGAAATTAAGCAGCTTTCGGTATGATGTGTTTCAGTTAGTGATGCTGCTGCATCCACATCCAAATGAACAAACATCAGTTATTATTTATTTAGTAACAAATATTAAGGCCTCTACATCATATTAAGCGTACCCAGCTGCCTTTTATTTCTTTGCCTGGAGGGTGTTCATCTGAAAGCTGTACAGTTGACACGCTTGATTTTCAGTGTGCCCCCTTTCTGTGCCATCTTCCTGATTGACCAGACATCTTTGTTTGGAAACATTCTCCTACTCTTCCAAGTCCTGAGACACCCTGAGTGAAATGAACCATTTTGAAATCTTATCAAATAAACATGTTAGCGAGTTTGTCACCGTCTCCATGTACTGTATCCTTGTGTTTCTCTTTGTCTCATAAATATATGAGAGGTTACAGAATCCCTCTTCGACGTCTGAATTGAGACTTTGTGTTGTTTCTGTCTGAAGCTCTTTGTCTCAGTCTCCCAGCCAGTTATTTACTTGCAGGTTCATGAATATGTGTCTCTAAAATGCTTTGACACTCTTACAGCAAACTGTGATAAGTAAACATGTTTTGCAGGTGCATGAGTATTGCTACAATTAAAACAAATGCAATTTTTAGTATACACATTGTTGAGCAAAGTTGCCAGTAGCAATGATGAATGTATTCCTTCGGAGCTTCCCGTCTCCTTTGTTTCTGTTGTTGACATACAGCACTTTGGCCAAAATACCACAGCAGGCATTCTTTTTTCATTTACTTAAGTGGAACTCTGTGATTCATTGTTCCTTTCTTTTCTCTGGATAGAGGGAATCCCTCCGCTTACAGGACGACACTCCTGGCCAAAAACATTCAGTGGCCAGCGCAGTATTGACAAAAAAAGCAACACTCACATGAGAGCAGCGCCGCCCCCATGAATCCAAGCGCAGAGCAGCGAAAGGTTAAAAGCTCCTGGGGCCTGCAGACACATTTTTCAGGGGGGCGGGTAATAGGATCAGGGCTTCCATAACTCCCCAGAACAGCCAATCCTCCCTCGTTTCTACCCGTTTAGCCTTCAAAGAGAAAGTTTGTGTGTCTGTGACGGCTGGTCAGGGGGTTAAGAGGAAAGTGCATTTTTTTGCTCACAAACTCAATTTCCTTGGTGAGCTGAGGAGGCCATGCATAAAGCCTGTTTAATTTGTCCCACATACAGTATCCTCCTGAACCTCTCACCCTGGTATGGGCAGACAAAGTCCTGCTTAAATGAACAGCAAAAGAATGTCTTGACCTTTTGTAACTATAATAATGACACATTCTGTATTCCTTCATGCTTCTGTCATCCTGTCTTTATGTTGTTATCTTAATGTGGGAAATGAGGAGAGGAAATGAGGCCAAACAAATGAACCCTGTTTCTTATTATTAGCAACTACCACATGTTCCCATATGTTATTTTGTTTGACAGCACTTAACAGTTCCCATAGATGCAGTGTTTTAGAGTGCATGCCCTAATATACAGTCCTGTAATATACAGTTCAACGAGTCTGAAGAGGGAACCAAAAAAGGACAAAAACACACAAAGCCACTGACTAACTTTCACCACCAAGAAGTGACACATCGCCTCAATCAATGGATTTCCTCAGGCAGGCTTACGTAACAAAGTTTGTACCATTGACTATTGATAGTAAGCCATTTTTAAACATTCTGAACTTTGAGGTCAGCACAGTTTAAAGTAAAGGGTGCTTTAGCTGTGTTACCACCTATTTTGCGAGAAAGTGCACATTTGCTGCAACTTGCCTTAGTCTTTCTTAGTTCAGACACTGATGAAGACCTAATGTTGATACATACATTCTTACTCTGGTTTCTTGGTTCCACACTTTCCACTTTTGTTTACATTGCAAAGTAAGATTTTGCCACGGTCTCGAGTCCCACCTGAGGATGTATTTTATTTGTCGTTATTATGTAATATGCCCACTGCTCTAAAAGTAACACTACTCACCTACATGGCCTTTGTATCACGTACACGCCTCTACAATGTGATCAATTATCACCGTGCCTCTGAGGCTACACGCCTGAGTGCCTGAACTGCTCGTCTCATGACTGGGGCGAATACATTTTAGCTGTCATCACTTGACTGAGGACACTGTCCCTGATAATTAAAAGAGCTCCATTGTCATGCGGCAAAGCTGCTGTTCCGATGCATGCAGAGCTGAGATCAGATGACGATGACAGGGTGAGTGTGGAGCGGAGCCCGGGAGTAGGTGACGAGGGGCCAGGGTACCTGAGGGTGACCTCGGCCAGGCTCTGCTCACCAGCTGCTACCTGTAACAGGACTCCCGAGCTCCTCTTCTGCCATCCACCTAGATCACTTACCAGACACGCATGTAGACCAGGCTGCAAACACACAGATACAGATGCAAATGCCAACGGTATCCCTTTCTTACTATTACTGTACAGTGTAGTCATGCACACATTGATCTCTTTCAAGGAACTTCAATTGCTCAATGCAGTCTCATCTAGCGACCAGTGTTATGGAGTTTTAGACTAGGGGCTCAGCCTGCCAGGGTGTTCAAGGTGGTTTTTAGTGTCTAACCGTCTTTGAATCTCCCAATTTTCTATTCAATGCACCAGCACAGCTAACTACTGCTGGCCTGGGGCCGGCTACATGTACCATGTGCTATCTCAATGACACATGGTGTTGGCAGCCGCTTCCCTTCACCTGCCAGTGATGCGCTTCGCCAGCAGGTCATAAGGCATGGTGGTTCATGCTCCACAGCTGCCTGGCAATGCTGATGTTCTTTTAGTTTGAATGGGCAGTAGCAGGGTGCAACTAGCTTGCTAGCTCTAATCTCATTATGTAGTCAAATAGAGCAGCTTTGAATCTAATGTTCCTCTAAGATAAATCGTTTCTCTTCATTGATCTGTTTTGTTTCTTGGAGTGGTAACGCTACTTGGACTGCTAAACCCCATGTCATGTATAAGACTCTAATTCTGTATATAGATGTGTGTGTGTCTATATGTATGAATATATACATACACCAATAACATTGTGATTATTATTGATTATCTCGTTATAATGGCACCTATCAGTGAGTGGGATATATTAGGCAGCAAGTGGACATTTTGTTCTTTGGCAAGTGTAAGGAGCAACTTTGACTTAAGGGCCAGATTGTAATGGCTAGACGACGGGTCAGAGCATCTCCAACACTGCTGCTCTTGTTGGGCGTTCCTGGTCTGCAGTGGTCAATACAGAGCAAAGGTGGTTCATGAAAAAAAAAAATGGTGAACTGGCAACTGGGTCATGGGCAGCCAAGGCTCACTGATACGCATGGGAAGCGAAGGATGGCCTGTGTGGTCCGATCCAACAAGAAGAGCTACAGTAGCTCAAAGAGCCGGCCGGTCAGGGTGGCCATGCAAAGTTTATGGCCAGGCGGCATTATGGCCAGTGATACATCACTTTCAGACATACCTTACAGCAGTCAGAGTGTGGTGAAATACTTGACAGCACATGTAAATGATTCTCCATACAACCTCGCTGATAACGGTGGCAACCCCAGAAACAAATCCATCACCTGATTATACCCAAACCTCTCTGGCAACACAGAAAAAGAACTAACAAACTGCAGTACGTGTCATACTTATGAGTGCGAGGGCTTCTTTTGTAGCAAGAGAGCTTGTACATAGTTTCAGACAATGACCGCCATGGCATGGTCATTTGTCAGAGCAAGACAAACCTTAACTAAAAGGCTAAGTTAGGGAGTGGAGAAATCCCCCAAGTTTGGTGGAGTGACAGAACGGGGAACGACGCTAGATAAACACACAGTGTTATATGTCACAGGTTACAAGCTACTGACTAAATCTAATTCAGTTGACCAAAGGGCCACCAGCAGCTCAGATTTCCCATGCTTCCCTGGTCTGTATCTTTACATCAATCCCACTGTGCTGTGACCTGCTCCACCGAAACACACAGTCCGAGAGGTAACGTTGAATGTGTCTGTAACACCTCATAAGGCCCTCCTCTAGGCTAGTTCATCACGTTGGCTCCCTCCAGTAACACTTTGCCTCCACAGCTTTTGCCTTGGGTGATAAATAATTACTTGTCGGAGCCTTGACTTTTCTTCTGTGGTGTTTGCATGCTGTCCCTTCACTCAGCACTGTGGCACTCCGACATAGTCAATTATTAACAAGCTGCTTTTTTCCTCAGTGTGTACTCTCTCTGTGTTTGGAACTTTGTGTTGTTTCTGGGCTCAACGTGAGCCAAGGTGTAAAGAGGTCGGTGAGTTTTTCAGTAATAATGCATCCTGTGTGTGTGTGTGTGTGAGGACCTGGGAGTATGATGGGCCAATGTCTGTAATGAGTGGGAGGTAAACAGGGGCGAGTTCTCATTTATTCATAAGGCAAACAGAGACTGTGCAATGAATGGAAATAAGTGTTTCATGATTTATTTAGAGATATTTGTTTCAGGCCACACAGGCTAATTTCCCTCTAAAACAACTAGTAATCTTTATCGAACTCTTTTCCCCTATTTCAAAATTACAGCTATTTCCCTCTCAGCCTTGCTGCCATATTCTAATGCTAATGTACACACTGCTAAGGAATAATCATTAATCAAATAATAACCAAATCAGTAAATGCAACAAAAAGAGTGTAGCCTTCCTGGGTGTTATTGAGTCAGGATAAGTTTACCTGGAACGAAGAGTTACCAGGTTGTTCATCTCAAAGTATACGTGACTCTAATGTGACATGTTGTTTCTGACTTTTTGACATTCACTTAGCTCAGCAGTTAAGGACCTGCTTTGGGGTCTGACTGCCTGGAAACACGCTTCTTTCTATTTGATCAGCAATAATCTCGTTTATTAGTATAAATTATTATTAGTAGTATTATTATTTTTATTATTATTTTCATTATCAATTGATCTGTCTTTTTTATGCTTTTAATCAATTATTTGTTTAGTTTATAAAATGTGAAACAATTGTGAAAATGATCAAAACCACAAATTGTCATTTTGGGGGCTGCTTGTAGTTTTAGGGAGACTAAGCTTTAGAGGCATGTGCTATTATTTGTCATACAACAGTTCATCCTGTCCGCACAGCACTTCTGTGCAATGTCTCTGTTGGTTTCCTGGTAACCTATTGTGACAGCAAGTCTCGGAGAAGTCACTGCGCCTGGCTGCCCGTTGCTAAGAAATAGTTACAGCACATCACATCACGCATAAAACCACAACTTTTGTGTTGTTGTTGTTACATTTCTGTTTGTGTACGGATGAAACTAACACATATATCATGTTTATTAGTGAGCTTCAGAGATGTTGGTAGGTTTTAAAACGTCTTCCCTCTTCTAGCTTTTAAGCTAAGGTAACCTATTTCACCTTCTGGTGGGAGCCTCACATATGGTGAAACAAATTCTATCTTTCTTCTCATTAAACTCTTCACAAGAAAACAAATGAGTATATTTCCCAAAATGTTGAATAGTAAGCTGAGGTGAAATTTTGAACTTTGGACAGAGCTAGCTATTTCCTCCTCTCTCTTTCCACTCTTTATGCTAAGCTAATTGCCTCCTGGCTCCAGCTCCATACTTACAGATACTACGTGAGTAGTATCAATTGGAAAGAACTGTAATGAGTGTATTTTTGAAAATGTTGAACTATTCCTTTCATTTCACAACGATACAAAACAAAGAAAAGCAGCAAAAATGTAGTCTGTGATTGTGTGACTAAAAGGTTCCAGTGCTGAGTGGCAGGGCTGACAGAGCCGTCCACTAACAGGGCAAATTTCTCCTCCCTTGAGGGAATTTGGGCTTTACCCCTCAGACGATCTGGCCGTCTTGTTTAGAGTTCTGTCACCCTGCTTTTCATCCAGGGGAAGGAAAATTTGAGTTTAACATGAACACATCTTTAATTATGTGTCAGGATCAATTATCACCCTTTTGAAAAGCAGCAGCTCTTTTGAAGGAGGTTCTCTTAAGGAGAGATGCGTGAAAACTTCGAAGTCAAAACACACATGTCTGGAAAGATTCCTGCTCCCAGACAATCTTAATTGCTAATTTTGTGTGTTGTCTGCTGTACTCCGAGCACAGAAGTGACAGTTCAAAGAGAAGTCCCTCGTTTTATTACTAGCATGCAAACCGTTGGTGAAATGCCTTTTCATCACGAACAAACAATTGGTCAGAATGTCTTTAAACTTAAAACCAACCATTTTTCTGCAGCATAGCTAAACATTTCTTTCTTCTGCAGGCCACAATCTCTCTGTTCTGTCACAATGAGAGAAATCTGCAGTGTGGTTCGAAAATACAAAAATGTGAATCCTGCGTGGAGAATAATAATAAAGTATTTCCCCATTTGACGCAGTATAACGAATCAGACCATTGTTGGCTAATACGTATGAAACACAGGTATCTTGGTTCCATCTGGCCACAGTGCACCAGATAACACTTGGAATCCTGCTTTGAAGTTTGAAGATCACTTTTTAAGATACAGAGCCCATGATAGATAAAGCAAACTTGAAAATTGAAAGTGCTACTCAGTCAGCCCCTCGGCTGTTTTGAGTAAGACTGTGTGTGGAGCGTGCCTGCTGGAGATATTTGCTCAGACTTGGCCGGGGATTAAGGGCTTCTCTTCTGGGATCTAGAGAAAACAGAGTTCTGATCCCCTCCATGTCCCTCCGCGGGGCGCAAATGGGTGGATCCCAGTGGGTCAGCTTGCATGTGTGTATGCGAGTGATTTCGTATGTATATGACACAGCCATGTCTGCATGTATGTAAGCGTGTGTGATTGTGTGCACTTCGGGAAACGTACAAACCATTCTGGGTGTGCGCAAAATGCTCTCGCTGCTGCTCTTCAAAGCAATCTCTCTGTTCCCCTTCACTTCATCACTTTACACGGCCCATATGATGCTCAGGGCACTTCACATGCAAGCAAGCACACACACACACACACACACACACTTTTTTAAAGCACTGGTGGTTGTTATCGTATGGTCCATCCATCTTTTGCAACAAATCTGTAACGTCTGCGTTTGCAACAACAGGCTCAGAGTTGCGTGTATGGAGAGGGGGGTCCGGATGAGTGGAGGTTTTGGTGGCTTAGTTAGAGTAAATGGGGGGTGGGTGCAAGCTAATTGTGCATAGGCGACTCTACACAGGTGCTCCTGCATCTATATGTGTGTGTGTTTTTGAGGGAGAGTGATGGCATGTTGATGGAATGAGTAAAAGGAGCATAAAAGGGGAAATATAAGAAGAAAGAAAAAGCTGATCAAAGTGATTCTCGAGGGCACCAGAAATGTCAGAAATGCCTGTCTTTATGCAGGAGCTTGCTCCACCCTAACCCCCCCCCCCACACCACCACCACCACCACATGCGGTCAGCTGTTTTTCACTAGATAGACTTCCAGTTCTCCCCAGGTCCGTGCCATAGATTTTGAGCTGAATGCTCTCTGACAGTGGTGGTCTGTACGCCGTCCCGCAGCAGATGTTGCCGTTTCATTTTCTCTTTCATAGTTAGCTACCCTTCAGAGAATTGAGCGGGAGGATGAAAACTGTCTCTGTTTATTACTGTGAGGAATCGTCGCTGAAGAGGCCCCACTGACCCACTCAGGAAGGAATAACAAGCAAATTGAACAAGTCAACAAATGGACGCCGGCCTCCCCTTCCCTCTGCTCCCACGTCTGCGTGCAGGTTGTTAAAGTCACAACATCGTCTCAGCAGGCGGAGGATCAGCATGAATAAGCTTCAGAAATTTGTAGACTTTCAACAGGTTTCCTCCTCTCATTGAGGTTCATCTGCTAAGTGCCTGTCAGTGCAGTTTTTTCAAATCAGTAAGCAGACTGCGGGAGGAAAAGGCCATGAGATTCATATAGCAAAGAAAAACATACAGGTGCAGTGGAGGAGGAAAGACGAGATGGAGGTGGGGGAAAAAGGACAAGTGTGTTTGGGGAGTAGAGACAGAAAAAGAAAAACTGTGATTGATATACTGTATATACACCGTCACATTAAGACTGCAGTTATTTGTACAGGGACAGAAGCATGTTTCCTCTTTCAAGCTGTCAGTTTTACTGTAAAACCATCACATCGGAGCTAATTGCTCAGTAGCATCATTCAGGCCTAAACAGGGCTCTTTTGTCAGATTACTCCTCAACATGTACATACCAATGTATCAACACTTAAATGGAGCTGCTTTCCTATCTTTAATAAAGAGCATGGTCTTTCAGTTTGAGAGCACTTTATTGATTTCATGTTCAGACTTTCTCTTAAAACCCTGCTCTCGCACTCATACTGTCCCTGCTTGCACTTGGATTTGCTCTGCTGGTGCTCAAACTGGATGCTTGCACTCAGATATATTGTTGCTTGCACAGATGTCCTGCGCTCTCTCTCAAAATGCTGCTCTCGCACTCGGGCTGCTTCTGTGCGTTTGTGGAACTTCTGCTCTGGGATTTCTGCTGTGCGCTTGGTTTTTTTTGTGCAACAAGCACAAAAAGTCAAAATTTCCCAGCCAATAGGATGCCAGCTGTATTGCTAACCAATGAAATGATCGCTGCCTCGTTGCAGTCTCGTTCGCTTTACTTCTTTCAGTGTCCCGCTCTTTAATCACCTTCATTCACTCTTGTGCTCCACGTCTACCAGCGACTGTCGTGTTGTTGTTTTACTGTGATAGCTAGTAGCTGTATGGCACCCCGAGGCCGGTGAGAGGAAAACAACGTCCTCAAGTAAGATTTTTACTTTAATGGTGCTATTACAAACTTATGGTATTGTTTCATTTTGCCATACGCTGGTCGTAAATCAACCAGCTCATGCTCATTGATTTATGGAACCCTTAAAGGCAGAATAAAACAATCCCATACGTTTGTAAAAGCACCATTAAAGTAAAAAACTTACCTTAGGTCCTTGACCTTGTTGCTCCATGTTGTCCAGCGACAACATCATTGGCCTTCCGTTGGTGTGCTATACGGCTACCAGGAGTTCTGTGTAAACACCCAGGTCGATCAAACCATACTGTGTGAGCATGAAGTCTTATTTTTGGCTTTGCAGAAGGGGTGATTAAAATGTGTGGTATGAGATTAATGACAGTGTCTATCTATGTTAAGTAGTAGAATATCTGGATATTTGTTTTGTTTATTTCAGTTTTGTGGTATTTTGCTTGTTAATGTTCTTTTACATTAAATTATACAAATTAACTAGAATGCTGCTCCAACTTTCTGTCCTCCAAACAGCTTGTACATCTGTGGGTCTACAAGCTGCCAAGGAGCTGCCAGGAGACCCAGAATAAGCCTGGCATCTTTTAAAATCCTCAATGCCTCCTTTGACACTCTGCGCTGGAGGCCGGATGGAGATAAGCAGAGACAATATGTGAAGGTGTAACAGTGGAGATAGGGAAGGAGCGAGGTAGTGCTGCAGGAAGCTGAGCTTGTTAGATGCGTGAGCAGCACTGTAATGACTGTGATGTTCTCTACTTAAAAAATGTTACCTCATGCATACATTTTTCAGGTGGAATCGTTGCCATGAACAATTTAAAAACATATAGAGGCCAGTGTAAATAAAATATTTACATATAACATCTTTTATTCAAGGAGTGCCTTTAAAATCCCAACAACTTTAAGAAAACCACTGTCAAAAAAGCACAGTTAGATTGGTAGCACAACCCACCCAAAGATCTACAGTATATTAGGTTATTTTCTGATGCTCACACCAAAAAACCCTGTGGATTTTGTCTTTTGAGGCACATCTGCTTTCAGAAAGCGACTCACAATACAAGTAGGCAGAAATTAGGAACACAAGTCAGCTATTGTTCTTGTGCTCCCAGGGTTTAAAAAGACTTCCACACACACATCGCCTCGAGGCAAGGAAAGCCAGTGACATCAAGTGTATTCAGTTCACATGGAGGCATGTCGAGGAAATTTGAGTCACAGTTTGGGAAGGCCCTTTGGAGGTCTTTTCCTTCCACCAGAGTCGCTGTTGCTTGAATAACCGTGAGTTCAATCTTTGCCTGTAACTTCATTAAGTGAAGGCGGACGACCCTTGAACTAACAAACTGAAAGCTGAGCGTTCCCACAGTCGTCCACATATCGTAAATACATATTAGATTGGATGACCTTGGATGAACATGTTTTTTAGTGTTCAGTATAAAACAAACAGAACTCTAAAGGCATGTGGAGCATAATAATAAGGAGTTATTCAAAATACATACATACTGTTTGTGTACTTCTTGAATAAATACATTTGAAAAATACATATATTTTTACCTTTTCATGTTCCTTTTGCTAGAAAACTGTTAAAATTTAAAAGCAGCAATGTATGTTTAAAATATGGCATTAAATCACTCAGTAAAAGCTTTTATCAAAAGCCTCTGGACAGAATGTGAGTTCACAATTTTCTTAAAGAACCACCATATATAACCATATTATATTTCTGTGTCACTGAAAAAAACCCAATAGTTTCTTGAGATAGTGCAGGGAGATATGACTCAAATCCTTTAACAACTCAATATGTTTTTAGAAGAAAATAACTCAACGATTGTGGATTACAGGCAGCTCTGATATTGCATATCTGGGGGGCCACTGAGGGGAGATAGGGCCCTTTCTCTCCTTTAACGGCCACATATTGCTTAGGGTTGGTGCTGAGGACCGAACAGTAGGAACACTACTTGGGGGGAAAAACAAGATTATGAAAGTCTTAATATTTTGATTAAAAAAGTTGTAATACTTCAAAGGTGAAATCATAATATTGAGAGAACATTTCTAGATTTTTTAAGAATAACCAAATACTTGTAAAGTAACATTTTGGTTGGAACTTTTTTATTGGA
>JAVQJD010044193.1:0-21178 GCA_036023655.1 Nannoperca australis
AATGTCTTGACTCTATTTTCTATTCATTTCACAACGTATGGTGGTGAATAAGTGTGACTTTTCATGGAAAACACAAAATTGTTTGGGTGACCCCAAACTTTTGAACGGTAGTGTATTTGCGATAGAGGTTCTCGGTACGAGAAAAATTCGACTTTTTTCAACTCTTTTTTAACAAGACAACAAGGAAGAATGGAGCAAATGATGTGTGATCTGGCAACAGCTGCAGTTGCCAGTCTAATATAGGAGCAGACAAGGAGGGGTGGGACGTGTCAAGTGCAATGGGAGTTTCAAGTCAAGTGGGTAATGTTTTCACCAGCCGTCTCTGTGTTTGTGTGTGTGTCGAGGTGTTGGGGCTGGGTTGGGCGGTGGATGATGTGTGTGAACGCCACGCTGTTGAACATCTGGGCGTCTTTTTGAAGCACCCAGGTGGATAGTGTTGCGACAGCTGCCCCGCTACCCTCCTTGGAAAGACGAAGGGAGCTTGACAAGCAGAAAATCCCCCTTGATCTGCAACGCCTCCCCCTCCATAGCTCACCCCAAAAACCTGTCTTCACTTCCTCTTGTTCTTGCATTATATGCCACCAATTTCCCCCACCCTCAGTCTTGGTAGATCTGGGCAGATGCACCAGCCTCACAGGTAGATGAATGCCGACACACTCCCCTGAGGAGTCCTTCCCATCACCAGCAGTCAGATAGACTGAGCAGAAACAAGCTGTTGCTTTAGTGGCTGGTCGAGCACGACGAAAGGCAGTGTTTATCGTGCAAAGGTTAGGTAAAGAGGAATGGAAAAAGACAACCAGGCAAACACTAAAGTGGCAGAGTGCCTGCACCTGATATTTGCCACCAAAACCTCTGAGAATCAGAAAAATCCTCTGTTCAATATAATAAATTAGCAGAGCAGCATCACGAATCTTAGAGGACTGATCCCGGGTGCTTCTCTGAAGTAAACATTTTAGCTTCCAAACAGGTTTCTAAGGGTTTTCTTGATCTTTGCTCTCAATTAAAATGATAAAAACCCGTCTCTCCAATGTGAAGGAACTTCTATTAGGGTTTGGTGCAGATAAAAAGACTGCTGGAAAGTTATCTCAGTGAGTTACAAACTCTGGATTAGTTGCTTTTAACTTGTGTTTTTCTTTGAACCTTCTCTGCTGAGCAGAGGTACATAATGTAACTTATCTAAGTTATGTAGTGTGAAAGCTCAATATTTGATGTGTTTCTAAACTACTGTAAATGTAATATACTAACTGGTTTAAGATGTAATGAACTAGCAGTTAGTATCTTTACGTATAATGCTTTATGCTTATAAAACTCTTAATTGAAATGCAAGATCAAAATTGCACTTGCTGAGATTTGGCAAGTGCTCCCACCTTCACATACTCATTTCACAAGATTACAATATTAATACATTTTGTCCCTCTGGAAATTTGTCTTGGACATAAAGGCTGCCACATAAAATACATACACACACACATAAAGTGCACAGCACAAACACGTGCATTCAAATACATGTTTTCCCAGCCGGATTATATGATCTATTGTCTTCTCAAAGAGTGTTTGAAGGGAGGGTTGCTCCCTCATGCCCCATCACCTTCATTTGGACCAGTCTGTTTGTTTGTGTTATGGACACCCAAGTATTTGTACGAATGAAGCTGAGTAAAACAAGTGTTCCCATGGTGATGACATTTCTGGATTCAGATTTCCAGGCCTGGAAATGTAGGGTTATGGTTGGAAGTTCATTGGTGAAAATGTGTGGGAGCCCTGGGTGGAGAATGCTCCCGCAGATGTCCTGGATCAGAAACTGTTCTTAGTGTTTACGGTGACATGATGGTCATCACACCACTGTGTACTGGTACTGGATGCATGTGTGTGGGTGTACGTGACCTCAGAAAGTGTGGTCCACAAAGTGTTTCAGTCTCCTACACAGCATGCACCTCCACACTCTAATCTAATTTACCAATCAGCCGGCATAATTACGCCCTAAGATCTGCTCCGCTGGGCAAAATGGCTTATGTCTTCTGCTCGAGTGGCGCGAATAAAACCCTGGTGCGCTGAGAGAGAGAAGGGCCTGAAGGGGAGCGGCAGTGTTGCAAATGAAAGTCTTTACAGATTAATCAGGAAAGCCTCAGTTGTGTGCTTCTGGTAATTAGCGGTTAGATTAATGAGGGTGCTAATATGGTCTTGTTGCTTATGAAATACTATAAATGGCGATGAGAACACTGATTTAGGTTTTATGGGTACACCAGGTGTCGTCCTGTGTTGGAGATATTCTTTGTTTCAAAGCTACTGTAGGTCTCCCTCCACCATGTTCAAACCTTTTGTAATGAGCCGTGCAGTGGACTGGACTGACCTGGACAGCAGTGGAGTTAGGCGTGGTTTCCCTCTGTCCCCATTTACATTCACTGCAGGCTACGGAGCTCCTGCGCTCCCTGATTCGGTATTTAATTAGCCAGTCGTCCCTGATCGTGACTGTCCTCCGCACTGTCAGCCTCCCTCTTGTCTGTCCTTTACCTCCGCATCAAAAAAGCAGAGGATGTGGCAGCAAACATTTCAGTTTTTGCTCTTGGACAGATTTTGGTTTTACTACTTAGGTTATAAATCGCGCCCCCGAGGGTCTAACCAGTGCCCTGCTAGTTCCAGGGGGATCTCTCGAACTGCTGCTGTGCTACTAGTCAGTCATGACTGTATGATCAGCATAGACAAATCCACAAGGCTTTGTTACAGCCCTTAAAATGGACAATCCTGTCTGTGTGTTCAGTTGTAAAGAGTCACAGGTCATCTGTTATCAGATGTGGAGGCGAGCCGACGGCCCCAGTGTGCACACGTCACGCAACCTCCAAGGTCTGAACACGTGAGATTAGGAGGGAATAAAGGTCATGATGCAACAAAAATGTATAGAGATTATAGAATCTCTCCTTGAACGTACAATATACATTATGTTGTATTTGTATTCACATGAATACGTAACTGTAACCTTTCTCAAATAATACGTGAAACAAACCATATATGCCGTATTTCCATCACACTTTCCACTCAGTTTCAGGTCATTTAAGGCTTTATTATGTATGTTGTTGCTCCCTTTCCCTTCTCCTCTCTTCTGCAATGGTTTAATGGCACCTGGCTGGAGAATTAGTATCACCAGCTGTTTATCTTGATGTGAGAATATTAACATAAGTTCATTTATATATTCTTTTCTTTTTCGGATTTTCTGGAAATGTGACTGCCTCCTAAAAGATGTGCTGCTGTTGAACTTTTTAAAGGTGCTTTTTCGGTAAAGTAAGCGTCACACAGAAAAGTCCATTTCTTTCCATGGCGTTAATGTAGAGGCAGGAATGACAAAAAGGACTAATGCGATCTGCAGAGCATGGCTTGATACTACTACATGCAATGCAGTTGGAAGTAACACATTCTCAAAAGATGTGTGGGCTTGTCCTCAAACATGACTAATCTAAAGAAACGTTTTCCTTCCTTTTAAAAGCAACCTACACTAAAGTGATTAGACGAGTGGCATTTTCATCAGGCGCTCAATTAACTTCACCTCAGTGGGAGGAATTGACAATATGTGAAATCTTACAAAATGCTTTCAGGGTAAAAGAGGATTTGGAGCCCAGAGGTCACCACGAGAGCTGAGTCAACCTTCAGCTCAAAGAGACGTTTGGAAAAGTTTGTATATTTGACTGAATTCTGAAGCCCACTGCCGAGGCAGACCGTGTGTTTGTAGTTTTGTTTCTACCTGCTCACAGCCTTCATCTCTCACCGACCAGGCCAGCCTCCTCTTCCTCCCCCTCTCTCTCTCTGTCTGTCTCTTATCTCCCACAGCTGGTGCATCCTCAGTCACATCAGCTTTGCTCTGTCTTCTCCCATGCAGCGCAGTTGTTTCATCCTGACTACCCCATCTGCATAATAATCTCCATAATTATTAACCATATTTATTCTGTTATTTGCAATAGTTTATTGCACTGCTATTTTTTTGCATTTGTTTATTATTATTATTATTGAGTAAAATATCAACTGTTTAGAGAACCTGCCCTTAATCGATCATTTTCTCAGATTTTAGTATTTGAAGTATATTTTCTCAGATTTTAGTTCGATTTATCTGCTTTTGTTTAAATTTACTGTTCATCTCTCTGCTGTTAATACAAACTCAAAACTTCCTCCTTGTTTTATTTGATAAAGTTAGGACAATGTCCTTTTCTAGTATTCTGGTCGTCGTGACCACTCAGCAATGCTACTTTAATATTTCACTGCATTATTTCACTACATATTCCAGTGGCGTCTGAAGCTATTGTCATAAATCATGAAATATATTGAGCTACTTTTTTCCACAACTCTGTCTCCTAGAAATTACGTTCATATACAATAACCCCAACCAGATCACGTTTATTAACACAATGAGGAAATGTTGTTCATTATCTAGCAAGTCAGGTCATAAGGTCATAAACCGCCGCCACCCTCGATTTTACTATAAAATCAAAGTTCACGTCCAATACTTTGTCATTTTAGGTAGTTCTTGTTCAAGGTTCATTCTTCTGATCAGTTTGGTTTTAATTCGTTATTTGATGCAATAAAAAGGGTGTGACGTCATCAGTGACGTGTGCTCATGATGGGTTCAGGTGGGTGACTGGTCAGTCTTGCTCAAGCAGACTGACCTGACAGTACAGCAGAGGGACAGTCAGACAGTGTGCATACGGACATGAGGAGGGAAGAGAAACTGAAACTTGTTTGGTAACTAAGTGTGTGCCTAGCTACTATTTCAAAGCACCAGCACTGGCCCTGAGTTTCCTTTTTATTTTTTCTTCTCTATTCACATAATATAATTCACCTTAAAAGCCTCCCAGCAGCTCAGATGGAACAATCCTCCTCTTTCCTAGCAGGCCCCAAATGAAGGGCTTGTGTGCATATACAGTCTCAGAAGGGCCACTTCCTTCATGTACAAATGACAGCTAAATAAGTTCCTCTGTAGTGGAACTATATAAGTATAATGTGCCAACAAATATTGCATTCACTCACTTTTCTTTTGAAAGATTTTTGTTACCAACAATGTGTTTCTTTCTCCCTTCTTTGGTTTTTTCTTGACGTCATTTTTTCTCATCGTTGTGTAAAAGTTCTCTTGGAGGTCTCAGCTTTAACACCATTACCAGGTTTGGAGAGGAACTTTTACTGTCACACACTGTTGTGGACGTGGACTTGACCATGAGCATCTTTTAGAAGGTGGAAGTGGCTCCAATATTGTTTTAGATTCAAAAAAGTAGTCCTTCAATAGTCCTCATTATTAAGTTACTGTTGACACTAATGATGTCAATTTTAAGGTTGCTGATAAGGCTTCCCGATGGCCCTCCTAATGTTGGGGTCCTGGGTAATTAGTTCCACTATTCCTCTCACTACAAGACCCCTGCTGATTGTTTTCAATGTGAAATATCTGCAGGAAGTGTTGACTTTCATTGACGGTGGCTTAACGGCAACAAACGGCAAAGAAGAAATGTCCTTCATTAATGTGAGAGCAGTGTTCAGGGTCAACAAAGAGGCTCCGTGCAGCAGCTTTGGAGAACTTCCCCTCACTGGTTCCATGCTGGTCACTGCTATTTGCTGTTTACATGAGATTTTGTGTTTTCATGAGGATCAATAAACTTTAATCTCATCATCATCGTAACAAAATATCTCATGAGTATATTGTCAACGTGCATATCTTCTTTACAGATATTAGGCGTGTGCTGCAGTGTCGCCTGCGTCTTGTTTTTCCCATCAGGTTTGTGATGTGAGAAGTTCACACCCGTTGGAAGTGGCTCGGGACAAGCTATCTTGACATGGTCTCGCTTTGAATGTGAAAACCAATATCCTCTGTATTTGCTCAACACACTTTCTCATTTCAAGGTCAAAATCACATTATGGAATCGCGTCGTGTGACAGCGGAGCGTTTTGCACATAACCCAGGAAATGAGCGAGATACATGCGCATCATTGTCTTTCCCTCAGATAAAGCTGTCAGTCATGCAGCCTAACGTACAGACTTAGGAGGCGGCTTGTGGTAATGTCTCTGTCTGTCACGTGAGACGTAGCAGCAGCAGCGCCGGGACTCGCGTGGGGGAGACATCCCCATCACAACGTCCTTGAACACATCACATTTACACGGTTGCCTCAGGGAGGTTTTTCTCAGAAGCACATGAACACATGAAATCTGTGTCATCTCGGTGTCACTGTTCTGAAGGAGTTTCAAACTGTGCGGGACACTTTTTATTGCACGGATTGGATTCACGATGATGTTATATTACTATGAAGAGTGAGGAGAATGTGGATTTCTTGCACCTTTGACAAACTGAAGTCTAGTGCTGTCTTGAGATCTACCGTACCTGTCAACCCTGCCTTGAGATTATTGAGGGAAAACTGATTTGAGCTGCAGGAACTGTAATAAAGTTACATTGTTATAAGCATGTTATATATACTGTTGAAGCAGCAGTGGCTAAGATACACATGGTATGAGCCAATCAAAAACACTTGATCCTACATTGCCCATGATGTTTGTAATGAAGGTGACATTAGCCCCTAATTTATGTCCATTTATTCCATGTTTGCTGTGAAATATATATGGAAGGCTTGTTGTTCCTTCTCCTCGCTGTGTGTGATCATAAATGTCTCAGCTCAACAGATGTCCTTGACCATCTGTACAAACCAGAGCTGATGAATTTTCAAATCCACTCAAGGAAATATTGTTGACCCTTTGTTGGACCTCCAGTGTATCGACCCCCCTGGGGTTAAAGTGCTTCTCCACTGTGCTGATGTAAGAGGCGGGCCAGACAGAAGGCAAGAGATGAGTGTGTGAGTGAGCGCTGGTTTGTGCTTGTGTGTATAATTGGATGCGGATGTGTTTGTGAGCACGTCCGTATGTACATAAAACCATGGTCTGTATCCCCCCCCCTCCCCTCAGCCTATCAGTCTCTGTGGGTTTTTTCTGCCTCCGTCTCCTTGAGGGAAAAGATAAGCAGCTGAAACTTTTTGGAGCCAGAGCAGGGAACAGAGAAGAGCATGAGAGATCACCCTCCAAATCCTGCCGTAATCCCCTGCTGGCTCATTCTTCAGCTGTAATTATGCATCAGATACAGAGACAACAGGCGGGCCATGTCCAGGGCCACAAAATATTACAAATTGTTGCTTTTTCACAGACATTTTGCAAACACTTAGCCGCTCTCTTGATGAGTGTAGCATCTCTGTAGGTTTGCTCAGCACCTGTTTGGTGGCTCGTTCAGCCATGCTTATTGAAAGCTATTTGCCACCACTGAGTGGTTTTGAACCTGTGCCTTTGTGAGAGTGGTTGAGTTTATAGGTGATTATGACGGTGTTTGTGCAGTGGGAAACATCAGGCCATCGGGGGATGTTTTTAGTGCCATATGCTCGCATGCTTGCATCATTGCATTATTGCTGTAGAAACACATTGTAGCTTTTATGTTTCGGAGCAACCTTGTGTGGATTTTTACTAGTTCTATTCATTTGCATTGGAGGAAATCATTTTCTGCCTGGATTATGTTAACTGACAACGTTTTATCCAGTCCTGGAAGTGTGTCCTTATTTCACAAAGAAGCCACAGGGAGGAGTTCGGGTTGGACATACAGGACTTTGACACCGGAGACGCAGGTTTGTATCCTGCATGGTGATGGTAATATTGCTAATAATCCCTGATGACACAAGAAAACTGAGTGTGGTAGGTCCAAGTTGAACCCATGGGCTGTAAGCTGTGCAGGATGTTTTAAAGTGGACACTTGTTGCTCTGTTGCTTGCAATAACATAATCTTTCCACATCCTCAAACGAGTAGTTTGAGCCGCCTAAACGTGACCTATCCTGATTGTGCATTGTGATTCAGAACAGGCGTATATGCATTCTGGTAACCACCATGTGTGAAGTTCTGCAAGGCAAAGTTGTCCTAACAAAAGAAGCATCAACGAATCAGAAAACAGTCAAACATGGAAGTCAGTGAGAATCAAACTTTGTTTTTTAGATTTTTTAGATCCGCTCGTGCAAACTACTGCATGATTCTTCTTCTTGTGTGATGTTTAGAGAACTTACACCACTTAGTTAAGACTGGGGAAGAAACGCAGACAGTTGAACCACAGTCAATTCAAGTCAAAAGCTTTATTGGCGTGAACTTTTCAAGAACAATTTTGCCAAAGCATCTGTCTCTTTTTTTATATTGGAGCTTTCTGCATAATGGTTGCCATTGTGACGCATCCTCCCTAAGAAGTTTGTGGAGCTATAAGAATAATCACGTTACTTCTGCCTTTGCTTCTCTGAGACAACAATCATTCATTATTATTATTGCAAGAAGTTGCATCTCAGAATTAAAACTTTGGTCATTTTAGGTGTTTGATGAAACTACTACAACTTCTACATTCAGTAAAACCACTTCGTCTTTATGTTCATGGAAACATATTTTGGCTAGTAACTCAGTCTGTAGGAGACGGGGTTGGTTGGTTGGTGTGTGTGGTCATTACAGAAATTGAATCTTAGTAAATCCTCTTCTTCAATCAGCCTCGTCTAATGCTGCAAGGTCTCTAAATGTCATGAGCACTCACTGTGAAATTGCAATTAAGAGCGTAATAAATAAGTGATCGAGAAACACTCTCGCAGGCCTGGACGGACAGAGGGACATCCAGCTAATTAAGATTTTATGATCAGTTAGGAGCATTTGGCGGTGAGAGACAAGAACCATTTGGCACACAGCAACGTAATAAACTTAGAGTCATTCATTTTGTTCTTTTTCCTTTTTTTGGGATGTAGTGTACGTTGTGGGAGAGGGACTGTGTGCATGCGATTTACCCAAGGAGATCCCACCCCCTCCCTCTCCACACACACTCTCCCCACGGTGTGCACATCCTGCCAGGCTGGCGTGGGAAAGGGCTGTGAAGTTCACCGAGCAGATTTAAAGTGGCTAAAAAGTTATCCGCCGTGCCTTTTCTATGCCTTTCACGTGAAGTGGGGAAAGCCAAACTGGGATTATTTCCCTGTTCGCAGAGAGCTAGAAGAAGAAGAGAAAAAGAAAAGGATGGATGGGGGGAGCGGAGGGAGTGGTCCTCAGAGGCCCCAGACTGTAATGTATTTCAGGTTGAAACCAGATCATGGACAATTAGAGGAGAAATGGCTGAGTTGGTAAACAGTGGTCCTCCACGGGCCCATCTCAGATGGAGACTAATTCCGCTCTGTGTGTCTGAGAGGAAGCGATGACTCTCGCTGCCATTAGCGGAAGCAGTTTGGATTGCCTCAAATTCCTCCTTGATCGTTTAAATCATTAAAAAAAGGAACAAATTAGATTTCTCTACCTTCCTGTCTCATTTCTGAGTCCAACACCCTCTAAGTGTCTTTCAACATTTCAGCCTGCTGCTTCCTCCTCTGTCAGAGTCCAAATATATATGCAAAATGCCCCCTCTTGTCCTCCACCATCCATATCTTGGAGTGCCAGAATCGGTCACGATAGTACAGCAAAGGTAGAAAGACGGAGACAAATGGGGAGATAAAAGAGAGAGAAAAGCTAAATATGCAGGGGGATGCAGTTCACTGTAATAAGCGTGACAGATTGGCCTCTAAACAGACTAATTGTAATAAGGCATATTCCCTTTTAAAAATAGACAAGGAGTAATGAGGCAGGGACACAGAGGACAATACAGAGTGTAATGGCGTGTGTGAGGCCTGGATATGAAGGCGCACTGCAATATGAGAACATGTCTGCTGGGGCAAAACAATCCGTAGCCTTGGGCGGGTCATCGGAGCATCTCAGGTGGGTTCAAGTCGTCGCAGGGTGCCGAACGCAGCTGGCTGCTTGATTTACACACTGCATGAGTGTGCATACGTCATGTGTGATCCGTTGTGTTGATGCACAGGTTCTATTTATAATCTGTATTTGTGCTGATTGTTTTACAGTAGGGGTGGGGGTGCTGCATGCTTGGGGCGTAACTGAAGAACAACACTCAAACTGTGTTGCAGATCCATACAACATCGTTGTTCTAGGAGAGTTTCGAGTATGTTCACATTGGAAAAGTGACACTCAAACACTCAAAACAGTCAATATGCATAATTACAAAAACCCACTTGATTTATTTTCCACACTGCAAAAGCACAAAGGACGTGGAGGTCCTGCCCACAGCTCAAACCATGGTAAGCTCTGTGCTAATCCATCCAATAGTTGTCGAGTAGCAGTCATTCACTGATGGACTTGTGCTCTGCCCGTACGGAGCCTGTTCAGAACAGGTTGATTGCTTGGCTTCGGGGGGGCGTGCCCATTCAGTGCATGCCTCTTTGGAGCGTTCCCGAGAAGCGCTCGTCCGATCGACTTCACACTCGACACTGCATCCCTGTGGTCCTCTGCAACACACCCGCCCAGTGTGGAGTCGTTTGGATGAGCGAACAAACAAATCTTGAACTTATATTGACTTTGTGTGAGAAAACGCAACATTCTCTGCATCAACATTAGCACCCGGATTTCATGGCAAGTAAAGTGAGACGGGAGAACGTTCCTCCACTTACAACCAAATTCAGACCTTTTGTTTTTGAAATGAATGAGCACATTCTTCAGTATCTAAGCAATTATCTTCCATATCGTCCATCTACAGTTTAATAACATCAGCTAACATTAGCCATCATGAGCTACTGGTCACACTAGTAAAGTGTAGAGGACTGACTTGAACAACATTTCAGAGTTGTTATCACATCTTTGAAAAGTTTCTCTTTAAGAGAAATGTTTTTCTCACTGGAATCTGTAAGAAGACGTTTTCACTGAAAATTGAAAACCTTTTTTACTTGAATAAGTAAGGCATTTTCGACTAGCATGGTTTATTTATTTTGTAGTATCATGAGCATATCAAACTGGAGCTCTCAAACTGGATCGACTGTATTGTTTAACTTGTAATGCGCACGCATCTATGTTTAATGTTCCTACGGACATTTCAGTGGATAAAATCAAAAAGAAAGTCCACTTTAATGCATAACATCCAATAAAGCCTCACTCTTTTTATATTTTCATAATGATAAATTAAACATGCGTGGAATCTACAGTAGTTTTAGGGTCAGTTAAAGCGGACTTATTATGCTTTTTCTCATTTTCTGTAGACAAACATTTCTTTGAACTGTGGATCATAAAAAGCTACTCTAGCGGAGTCCCAGAATAAAAATATACCGTCCCAATTTCAGCTCTCCTACATTAACCGCTATAGACTGGATTATATCTATAAGTGTGAAAGATAGGCTTAATGAGGTGTCTGCCTGGAGGAGGCGGATTTCACAACTTATGTCACGCTGCGTCATCAGGAGGCCCACATGCTTTCCTTTCATGTCACTCCCCACGTTTCATAATGGCTGCCGGTGGTTTTCATAGAGCAGTGACGGTACGCAGGGACGGTACGCAGTGACGGTACGCAGTGACGGTACGCAGGGACGGTACGCAGGGACGGTACGCAGTGACGGTACGCAGTGACGGTACGCAGTGACGGTACGCAGTGACGGTACGCAGGGACGGTACGCAGTGACGGTACGCAGGGACGGTACGCAGGGACGGTACGCAGGGACGGTACGCAGTGACGGTACGCAGTGACGGTACGCAGGGACGATACAATGTCATTAAGTTACCTTCAGTGCACAGATGTTTCACAATAAAACATCTGGTCAGGCCTTTAATTTGAAACAAATGCAGGAAGTGTTTAGTTTCATTGACAGTAGTTTAATAGTGATTGTAAACAAATGGAAAGTGATTGGTGGAAATGTGAGTGAAAACAATATTTGTGTAAAAAAGAGAGTCAGAGCAGCAGAGTGGTAAGTATGAAATGAATTTAAATAAAAACACATGAGCTACATAGAGACTTTTCAGTCTTTTCAGCACCCATCAAACACAGATTGATCTTGCAACTGAAGCGAAGCCTGTGATTACGATGACAGGATAATAAAACAACACAAGACTATGAGTTCGCCATCGTGTCAACGCGATCGCACGCTGTCACTGTGAACTTGTAGCCAGTGAATGTAAATCCAAGCTGAAACCTTTTGCCAAGGCCAATTACCCGGCCCTGCATCCAACTGCCTAATTATCCCAAATTAGCTGACTCGGTGGATTATGAGATGAATTAGTTGTTATCAACATCGTGCAGCAGTGCTGAATATTAAGTGTCATATAAAGTGAATGATTTTCAAGCTAATTTCAATGTAGAGGGATGATACAGCAGAAACACTTGTACCCTAATTGAATACAACCTAACACTGCAACGTATATCCTCATTAATAATTGGTAATTAATGAGAATCAACATTCAGCAACATTTCATACTTTATGACCAGTTGGTAGATTCATGTATGTTGTATGTAGGTGATGTTGATCAGAGCTGTTTCACCGTCCATTATAACCCAAAAAAGAGCTTAAAGACGCTAAAATGCCCCGTAGAGCTGAGGGGGACCTGCAGAGTTGGGTGATAGTTCTGTCTTTAAATAATGACTGGCGCAGCTTTACAATCTAAATGTTTTCTGCCTTGTGTGTCACTATATCAACATCTAGTAAGGAGGATTTTTGTATCACTAATCTTTATTTAACAGATAAGAAACAACAGGCCAATCAAAACGTTAACATCTTAACAGTCTGAACGTATTTCAATCACAACAAAATGAGATCCTGTGAGCAAAACGGTCAGCTGAGCAACACAACAACTAAGAGATCAGGGTTTGTATTTTCTCATCGTACTGCAGTAAAACATATGGACCCAGTCTGGAAAACTGTGTCCGCCTCATTGTGACCAGCAGCTTCACATCAGTCAGAGAGATGGAGGCAACTCAGCTGTTAGTCGGTGTTTTAATGGCCCATTTCAATTAAAGGCGTTGTCAACAAGGTAGTTGGCTTTATCAGGGCTGTTGATCTAAGCAGGCTATTTTCTTCTTGGAACTGAGAGGAATGAAATGGTTGAGAACGAGTAAAAAAAGAAAAAAGAAAGCTCATCTAAGGATGCTGATGCAGCTTCACACACACACACACACACACACACACAGTGTACTGGCAGATTCAGGAGGGGACACACACACACACACACTACCTCTGATAATTGATTTATTTGTGGGCCTCTTTTTTTTTTTCTCTCCAAGACGCCGGCCCCTTTCTATGAATGAGTTGTGATAAGATTTCAGTGAATCACACATCTGACAGGCGGAGACCTTTAGAGCATCACATGTTGGAGAAAACAACTCTGATTACTCTGCTGCATGAGACAGTCGGCACGAGGGAGAGAAAGCACCACATATCCCCCTGCTGCTGAAATCAATCTGCTGGAGGACCATGAACAGCATACTGATGAGCCTTCATTCACATGTATGCTCACATTTCAGATGTCTACAGCCACGTTTCCATCGAAAGTTAAACTTTTTTACAGAGAATGGAAGTGATTGCAGATCTCCAACCACTACTGCTGCGTGAATATTTGGGGGCATTGAGATAAAGAGTTGGCGGAGCTGATTCTTCAGTGTCAATACACCATCACAGAAGAAGAGGACGAGAACCTGAATTAGGAGAATGAACAGACGTATATAATTAAATGAGTATCACTCAAAGTGTAAACGTATCAATTTGACGAAGGTCACTCGACAGATTGGATGTTCGGAAGTAACAGGACTTTTTCTGGTGTATTTTTGACATTTTTGCATTTGTACCTTTGGCTTTAGTAAAAGATCTAAGCGCTGTCCCCACGTCTGCTAGCATGAGTATTTATACTACAACAGGTCTGCATTGTAAGAGACCTGTATGTGTTTTCCATGTGGTCAGAGAATTTCAATAGGCTAGACATAGAGCGATAATATCTTCCTTTCCCTCTGGCCAGGCTTAGCATAATCCTCTTTTTACCCAATTTGGCATGCTTCCGGTAACAGTAGCTGTAGCATTACTGTAAATACATTTCTAGCACTGTCCTGGAATTACCTCCCCATAAGCATACGCACTGCTAAGACAAAAAGAAAAAGGTCTGCCGGTGCAGCGAGATAACACAATACAAGTCAATTTGAATTTCCTGGATACATGGCATTTTCTTTATGGTGTTGCCAGTGTGAGTAGTGATGGGCCCCCGGTTCAGGATTTCTTTAAAGGGGCCCCCATTCAAGCTGAGACATGCAAAGAAATATACACATCAGAGACAGCAGCTGGCATAGGCGGCACAGAGAAAACGCCGATGGTGCTTGAGTACAGGGAGGGAGAGAGGAAACAATTCAGTGATGCAGATTGCTTAAAGCAAATGTGGCCTCCATGTTGTCAACAGATTGTTTATTTGGACTCCCGTCGGCTCTGACCACCTCACAAAAGGGACATTTCTGCTTGTTGGCAGAGGTGCACACCAGCCTTTTGTTTTCGCCTTCAAATGCCACCATACATTTTTACATGGAGCAGATTTAGATGCACATCAAAATAAGAATAAGGCTACTTCTCACCAATAATGACTTTTACTATTGTTGGTAGAATGACTGCATCTCGTTGTCAGTGGCCATGAATTGTTCTCATTCTTACTATATAAATAGAATAACATGCTGTCTCCTACAGAGAGGATATGATGGGATGAGTTTAGTATGGAAACAGCCACAGTAACTGAGAAAAGAAATCATCCCTAACCCAACAAACTCCCAAAACTTCAGTTGGGAAGGACAGTTAGTCCCATAATAAATCGAGAACTTTAATTTAGCATTGGAGGAAAGAGGAAAGAGTTGGTGCAAAACGATGAAAAAGCACCTTCGTGAGGATCTGCATCGAGTTATTTGCCCTGATTTACGCTCACAGAGCCAGTGGCAGTCAACAATACAAACGAGCGAGAGCTGGCAGTGAAATATATCCTGTCTCTCTGTGCTTTCTATCTCACACATTCTCTCGGGCTCACTCTGCCTTTCTCACCATATTTCCCCCCAAAGGCAGAATATTGGAGGAGTCTTTAATCATCTTTACTGCCCACTCTATAATCCCTGCTAAGAGACTAATCCATGATCTGCCACAATGGAGACCAACCCCACAGAGTCAAGGGGAGGCACAAGCAAAACAGGAGAGAAAGTCGGCCTCGGCCACAAAAACCTATTTATCCTCAGTGATAACTTTTATGATTTTGCGTTTTCATGTGGGAAGACATCCTTTTTCTTTTGTCACAGAGGAAGGAAACCTGTAATGACATTTAGACGACGGAGGATTTACAGGATTCTGTACCACAGGAACACAAGAAACTACAGTTTTGACTGCTCAAAAGGATTTGTCTTCAGCCATTATGTTGATGCTCTGTCATCGTAAAAGTTCTGCTAAATCTCAGAGAGGTCATTTGAAGCTAACAGGCAGAGAAGCTCATATTCTGGATCCTGTATGATGTTTAATAAATAACGATTAAGATGGTGAACATAAAAACACATCTGTAAAACTCCAAAGAAGCATTTTGATAATAAACATCCAATCACTGAGCTTAGAATGAAATGTGTGCGCCACTAATGACAACATGACATATAGGTTACACCTTGAAGAAACCTGATAAAGCATTCAGCAGTTCAGAGTTCAGCACTTGTGGCGTCTTATTCTATTTTTTCTTTTTATTTGTTTATTTTTTGCCACGGCTGATTTGTGCCTTCTCCATGGAAACGGTGGCTGAGGCTCATGGGTATTATTGTAATTAGAGCCATCTGCTATGCCAACGTTTTTGTCAAAATCATTTCAGTTGATATTGAGCTTACATTGTGCATCACATACAGCAGACCTGAAGCCGTCGTCTTTCTTCCTGTCCACATGTCAAAGTGTGCTTGGGGAAGATACTGGACCCTGAGATGCTCCGATGGAGGCCAGCACCTTTACAGCAGCTCCGTCACCATCAAGAGTGTGTGTGAGATCTGTAAAGCGATAAAGTGAAGTCCATTTACCATGTAGTTCTCGTGTGTACTGCCCACGTAACCATCAACCGCCCCAGTTGCTTGGCATCAGATCCTGTTAGGACCTCTTTTACTTTATTAAACCAGAACGCTCCCAATGAGATTCAATATCTCTCCTGCCAGGAGGTCCTGGTCGGGATGGACAGCAAACGTTTCCTGTATAAGTACAAACAGGGACAGATGACATCACAAAAACATACCATAGTATACACAAAACCTACAGTGAGATATGACCCACAGGACACACTGCATGAACCTTACTCTTTTTAATCAAAAACACAAATTTGTCCTTAAAGACAAACCACGTTGGTTTGTTATCTCAGAATACCGCAGTCCATGCGTATCATGTGGGCCTGGAGAGCAACACACATCTGGCTAGTGAGAGGGTCAGCTTATGTTTCTACTGTGTGTGTGTGCGTGTGTGCGTGTGTGCGCGTGTATGCGCGTGCGTGCGTGCGTGCGTGCGTGCGTGCGTAGTCCTGACAGCCTGCTGGTGGTTGGCACAGAGGCCAGTCGATGCCGGGATAAGTGCCTCTGCAATAAACAGCTCTCTCTCTCTCGCGCTCTCTCTCTCTCTCTCTCTCTCTCTCTCGCGCTCTCTCTCTCTCTCTCTCTCTCTCTCTCTCTCTCTCTCTCTCTCTCTCTCTCTCTCTCTGTCTCTCTCTCTCACTCACTCACTCACTCACTCACTCACTCACTCACTCACTCACTCACTCACTCACTCACTCACTCACTCACATATACTCTCACACACACTCACTCACATATACTCACACACACACTCACTCACATATACTCACACACACACTCACTCACATATACACACATATACACACACTCACATATACACACACACACATATACACACACACACTTTAAAGTGGAGCTTCTATAATGCAGGCTGCTGTGTGGTGCTACAAAGCCGTGGAGACAGAGGTGATAATGGGGCTGGGAAGGGCGTGAAGATATGCATCCATGTACATGCTCTACTTCAAATCCAGAGCGCACACACATGTAAACACGCCGTCGCTGCCGTAAAGAAACACACACATGGCTGAGCATCAAGCCGACCGGTTAAACTGGAATGTGGCCGGATTCTTCTAAGTGCAAATGTGTACACGTTTCAAGATTCGATGGCACTCGTGGAAATTACAGTGGGGGGGTGGATGTGTGTGCGTTTGTGCACGCATGTAGGCATGAGTGATCACGAGTCATACTTTTGAACTCCCTCGCTCCCAGAGTCTACTTTATAGTGTGTGTGTGTGTGTGTGGAAGGTAATGATCAAAATCTGCAGGAGCAGAACTGAATTTCCCTCAGGCCTCAGAGTGAGTGACTGGCTTTCAATGTCCTCCCTTATTTCTTTCTGTCTCTCTTATTTAAAAACAGTGTGTCCTGCAGTTGGTGGATGTGTCTTAGAGGAATCGGTCACTTTGGTTTGTTTGATGTTTTTTGATGTATGAATATTTTTGTACTGGACAGAAGGTTTTTAAAACAGCGTCCTGATGGGTGCATTCAGACATAGTTATGGAGGGGCTGTGAAGGGAACTGGGGAACCCTTGTGTCATGTTCCCATTATGCGCCATATAAATCTGGAGAGCAGGCTACATTTGTTTGGGACGAAAAAATCTGAATATAATGCAGTCAAGTGGTCAAATTTGAGTGAATAATGTTCTGTCAAGTTTTAAATTGTTTTGAAGTTTGTTTTTTTTATTACTATGGACATAGCCTGGGTAGCTGTTTTGCCCATTTCTAGGCTTGTGCTAAGCTAGGCTAACCACAATCTAACAGACTGTAATTGCTGCTTTGATGGGTAAAAACCAGTCTTTGTGTCTTTCTTTCTTTGTGTGTGTTCAGGCGGAGTGTGTGGTAATGATTTAGCTTTATCCCGCCGCGGCGAGCATCTCACAGCAGGTTTAGCATCCTAGTAAGCTGGAGGATCCCGAGGGTGTGATGGCGTGTGTGCATGCATGCTGTTTATGTGGAGGGGATAGATCTCAGTGTTATTCACAGGAAGGTTTTAAAGGTTCAAAGCTTGCTCTGGTGCTCGCTCTGTGCTCTCCCCAAAGACAAGACATTGATGTTTTACTTTCCAATGAGTTGTTTAGTAATAAAGGTGAAAAAAGGAAAGGGGGGGTGGACGTGTGCTAAAAAGGATGCTTCCCATCAGAATGCCAATACATTGGAGGAGTGGAGGGAGTTTTACCATAATGGATTTGAGAGGATAGACAGAGATATACCTCGATACTCTCTAAAGTGCACTTCTCTCCACTATGAATGAATACTGAAGCATGAATTTGAAGCAAATGAGTTCTTCAGTCTTCGAGTTGACAGCGAGGCGCTGCCTAATGATGTCACACGCAGCCGTGGCTGGAGCAGGATGAAGAATGTGTCCGAGTTGTTTGATCTGTTCGGACATCCCAGTTCTTACTGGGATCATTTAAAAGCAGCAGGACGTTCGTCAGTGGCTCGTCAGTGGTGGTAGGTGTCATCAACAGCCATCAGAAACTCAGCTGACATGCCTAATGAAGGGTCATCACTTCCACATTACAGATATGTAGAAGTGATGCCTGTGACCCCCAGGTATCCCCACGGACTGACGTTATTGCTGCTGGTCAGAGCTAGTCAACTCGGCTCGATTGCTGCGATCGATTACCTCCGACTCTCAGGGAAGCTAGGGGATGCCACTGGGTATCGATCCAGCATTAGCGCAACCACTAAGAAATATTGACCCTGACCATCTCAGTGTCTCCCATGGACCATGTGGTCAGTGGCCTCCGGCTGCTGGAGAGGCAGTATGACCAGCATGCTGATTTGTCTCAGTCCCCCAGCAGCAGTCTGACACTATCAGGAATCCATGAGAGCAAATAGTCAGTCTGTACAAGTCAAGTCTCTGGCTGGAACATTTACACACTGACTCGTGTTTTTATACTATACACAGTCCACTTTGATGCTGTTACTATCGATGGTAATCCTATTATTGTTATTATAGCCATATATTCATATATATAGTATTTAAAATCAATCCACACAATTTTAAAGCTGCATGAATTGACTTTGTTGGCTGCTTGAGGGCAGAAGAACAAGCTGTAAACACAACATTGAAATTTAATCACCGTACAAAGTTGTTCTAGCTAACACATTAGGAAACAATTAGATTATACATCTAGCGGACTTCAAACAACGTTAGCATTCATTTGGATATTCTGGCTCCAGTACTCACTCTCCTTTTAGCTCTGTTTTGATCTCCACAAACGGCTCTTCAGCTGCTAAATGCTCCACTGTATCCACCAGTTACCATCTCCACGTTGGTAGTGTACAGTGCATTTATCAGGGATTTGGCTCAGAGCTGCAGATGGAAACGAGGTAAAGTTGTGGGCCACATGAACCAAAACAATGAGCCGAAAGACACTAAAACAGCTCCAGAGTCGGGTGATGGTTATGTCAGTTTGTCACTACAAACGACCTCATTTCCACCATTGTTAATTGAAAAAATACTGATTGTACAGCTTTAATGAAGCGCTTTGCCAAACCTAATATGCTAAAGTGTTAGCAAACGATTGCCTACTTCAAGCAGACAATATTAGCATTCATTTAGGTGTGTTTTGGGCTTTTTATTGCACATACTGATTTGATTCTTTATTAAAATAATATTGAAAGTGCAGCTTTAAAGGTTTTGTCATTGTATTTTATCCCGTACCTCCTTCGTCAAGTACATTGACACCTTTTCATTTGGGATTTATGTACATAACTGGCAACAATAGCTGTTGGGGTGAATAATTACAGAGTTGTGTATGTGTGTGTTCATGTTACAGACGCGAAGGGAAACCTGTGTAAAAATGAATGAGAACGAGGTGGTTCGTGTGTCTGTTTTATCTCATATCTTTTCATTCCGTCACAATGATGCATTTTCCTCAACGGGATAAAACGCACAGCTTGAAATTGAGATTTACATACAGCCGATATGCTTCCTGACAGCAGTGCATCTCTGATCTTTTACAGCGAGAAATATACCAATCTGTAGAGCTCTATTTTCCATCAAGCCTTTTACTAGTATGATGGAGTTTGAAGACAGACTTTTGTTTCTGCATGTGTTACTACAGCAGCGAAAATAGTGCTGCAACCATAAGTCCTCGACCTATTTCAAACACAGCTGCACCAGAGTAATGCGCCTCCAGTCTTTGCAGTTTTTTTTAAGGTACACCTACACAGCTCTATAAATCCAGGTTGTTATTATATCCTGGTGCGACTCCCGGGGATTTCATGTATTAACTAGAAATATAAGTCTGCTGTCTATTGTGGATATCCAGGAATTCATTTAGGTGATTATTCCTATTTTCCTTTCAGTTTTTTGTGCAGACCCAGATTCTGGCACCGTATTACTCGCATTGTTCTTGGCTGCAGCACAAAATCCAAAGTAGCTGGAGATGCCAGTCCATGAGAGGATATGTTGAAAAGGAATTACTAATCAGGGACTGGCAAGGAAGTATGCTGAGGGTAGTGGGGTAATACTAATGCACTGGCTAATGTGTGGTTCATCAGAGGACTTTCACTATTAATAAACCTCCCCAGGGTATGATTATATACCATAGCTACTGCATGTGTGATGCGTGGGCCGCAGATCATCAAAAAGTGTGTTGGAAAAGACAAGTACTTTCCAGTGACAAGACCTTTGAAGTCACGTTTCCTTTACTGATCAATAGAGACTAATGACACTCAGAATCAGAGGGAATACGTTGTATATGATGATAAATTAAAGAGCAAATTAAAATGGCCCTTTGCGGCCTGTGCACACAGCTGAGTCTCAATTATACAACCGCTTCCAAAGATTAACCAGAAAAGGGGACAAAGTCAGACCGACAATAAAGGAAACGGAAAGCCACAGTGGACGCAACAAGCATTAATAACTATAATATCATGCCACTTCAACAACAGCAAAATTAAACCTCAACAAAGCAGACAACACAGATGTATAGACAATATAAACTCCACAGAAGCTGCAGACACACACACACACACACACACACACACACACACACACTAAAGCCTAGAGAGAGCTGCGCAGTACGTACAGTGCACACACACACGCAATGCTATGTTGCCTAGCAACATTAACGTTCTCCTCTAGAGAGCAACATCCATCAATGGGTGTGTTGTTGTACTCACCTGTCTGAATGACATTCTGTGAGTCCTCCACAATCTGCTCTGTCCCACTATAACCAGTCCAGTGTGTCCCACTATAACCAGTCCACTCTGTCCCACTATAACCAGTCCACTCTGTCCCACTATAACCAGT
>JAVQJD010044195.1:0-18612 GCA_036023655.1 Nannoperca australis
CCACTCTCTCTCTCTCTCTCTCTCTCTCTCTCTCTCTCTCTCTTTCTTATCCTCTGCTCTGCGAGCGCGTGCGGAGCTGCGGCTCTTTCTGAAGCACGAGATCAGCTGTTGCGACTTTATAGAAGAAGAGAGAGAGAGAGAGAGAGAGAGAGAGAGAGAGAGAGAGAGAGAGAGATGATTAATTGTATTCATCAGTAGAAAAAAAATAAAAAGAGCATCTTGTCTTGTGGGACCACGCAGCGGCGCACAGTGATGGCCGGGCAGGGATTTAATGAGGTAGTTTTAAGTGCGCGCTCACGCTGATTTTTTTATGGCAATGAAATTAAATGGCAGGCAGGGTTTTTTCTTTGGTCCCCAAACACATCCCTGTAGGAACGATGCACATGGCAAACGATAAATTAAGTGTAAATGAGTTCATCAAAAAAGTTAATCATCAGTGTGGTTTAATGGGAATGATATAGAGATATTATCTGATTACCAAACATTCGTTTTATTATTGTTGTTCATTTTTGCTGCTCTCCCAATTTTGGGGGGTACTTTTCCCATTTATTTTTTTGGCATTTATATAAATTATTTTCAAGGTTAATTACAGTGAATATAATTTTAAATAGTTTAAATAAGATGTCTATACCAAAATTACATGCAATCAATTTGTCATGCAGTTCACGTGTCAGACCGGGAGCACACAGATTCCAGTCTTGTATGAAATTGAATAAAAACTAACTGACTCTTTGTTAAAAGAGGTTCCTTTTTAAGGTTTTAAAACCTATAGTATAGGCTTTATCCACACTATCCACATTTACCAACCAGATTACATATTGATTAAAGTATAACGTTTCACTGTTACTATGATTTGTTTGAGCTATACTATATCCACATGAATGGATGTTAAACATATTAATAAAGCCAGAGCAAGAGATACAAAATCGGTGAAACTTTGCATCTGACATGTTCATAATGAAACACAAGCATCATAATTTGACAAGCCACCTCAGTTAATGCTAATTGGTAGATGTTTATGTGACAGTTTTAAATATGTGGAAATTTGCACAACAGTCTGCTCATATCACATTCAATACTGTGAATACAAAGGTAGAGTAACTGTTGGTTTACAGGAAAAAATCACCCAACCGCCCAATAATTCTAGCCTTTCTCAGGGACTGCAAACCATCAAATCAACCACTGAAAGCCAACTTCTTGTGGCACTGAGCACAGGTCAATGCTTTTACATTGCAGTCAACCAATTAAGTTCCCTTTATGCAAATCAGCGCTCCCCCTGGGCCAATCAGATCACTTGTGTGTAATCGAGACTCAACATTAGCCAATGAGTTCAGTTAATGTAAGCAAGGTGAAAGGGTTTTAACTTAGTGGTTGTTCACAGAGCCAGAGAGAGAGACAGAGGCAATGTCAGAGACTCGCAGGACTTTTGCCTTACACAGTGTTCATTTGTGTATGTGTCAGAGGAAAGCGACGTGGTGCAGAGTGATGATGCACTGTTGTGGTGTTTACACACTCAAACAAAAAAGACTTCTCCCTCCAGCCAGCAGACAGCAACGCACACACTCATGCAAAGCCCTACCCCCATTCATACACATGCAGGCGGGCAGGGTGATGGTGTGTGATGTAATACAGTGACGTTTGCGTTTATGTAAGTTCTGTTCACTCAGGTCCTTGGAGTTAACCTATTTTTATAGTTCATTGATAAATGTTTGAGAGAGACGGAGAGAGTCTATGAGTTCACACTCATAGTGTTTGTCTTTTTGTAAAACGTGTGTGTGTGTGTGTGTGTAAGTGGATTGCAGAGTATTGTTTTTTAACTTATCAGTCGTTACTTACCATTGCTGCTTTATTTATATCTTGATCCACTATGATGAAGGGGTTTCCTTTTTCACTCTAAGTTAGACTCTATATATTAGATATAAGAGCATAACAGTGTGTTTGAACATGTCGTCTGAGGTTTGTAGTACCTAACCCACTGAGAAGCAACATCACACTCTGCATCCTTCTTTAAGCGTTGTTTTTAGCTCATTGTTTTGGTCCCCCAACACACACACACACACACGCAAATACACTGTATAGACACATCTCATAGCTTTCATCTACCCTTCTGTATGCAGATATTTTAAGCAAATATGCTCAGGCCTATAGTACGCAACACTGTCCTCCCAACAACAGCATCAGTCACTTCTGCTCCCAAATGACATGAGTTTAATTACAAAGAAATGATAAAAAATCACACCCATAAAAAAATGAAGGAAAAGAAAAAAAAAAAAGATCTTTAATAGTCTATGGTGTCAACTGCACAGCTGAATACTTGTTGAGCAAAATGAACACTCTCATGAAAACCTTTTCAGCTCATTTTATAATATGTCTTGTGTTTTTGACTGCGGACAGAGAGACAAATACAGAAAGAGCAATAAAGGTATCTGTCAGTGGGGGTTAAGTGTGATTCCCCCACTGATTGTCTTTCTGTGCCGATCGATGACACTCCAGGAAATACCAATTCTATCTGGTCTATTTCTATGATGGTGAAATTGTCCACTCCTCGTTATTGTGTGCTAGCCTGCGAGCGCAGCTATACTGCTGAGCTCAGCGAAATGTGTGTGTGTGTGTGTGTGTGTGTGTGTGTGTGTGTGTGTTTGAGGCTGTGGGGACATGTGGAGACTGGAGACATTAGCATAATAATAGACTTGAATACGTGTAGACAGGCAGGCGGTGTGCGAGCATGTGTGTGTGTGTGTGTGTGTGTATGTGTGTGAGTCCTGTCAGGAAACACAATCGAAGGGTCCTTATTGACTTTTCATTCCTCTGTCTTTTAAAGAGCTATTTAAATGACAGGGTTTTAAATAAAACTCCATTCAAATAGAAGGGTTTTACATATAAAGCAATATCCAGATGAAAGGGTTTGTAAACAAAAAAACTGACAGAGATATACAGAGCAGGAGGGAGGAGAGAAAACCGAAGGAAGGGGAAAGACAGACAGATAAACAAAGAAAGGGTGCAAAACAGAGAAAAATAAAGACAAACCACTTATAGAGGACAAATAGAAGGTCAAACAAGGTTTTGAATGTAAGGAGAGAGAGAGAGGGAAGCAGCTCATAGTAACATAACTGTCAGAGTGGATAGATAAAGGTTGTAATGGATGACTCTGTCTTTGATTTTAGTCTTCATCAATTTCTTATATTAGTTTGGTGTCTATAAATGAGACCCATTGTGAAAAAACATTGAAGACATACATTTTTATTATAATTATATATCTGCTTGTGTAGTACTTACAATACTTGATAGTGATGTTAATGTCAATCATGTTGATGATGGTTTATTATGGAGCTCTTACAGATGGGTGACAAATTGAAGTGCCTAAAATCGCGCCCTGGCAGGATAAGATTGTCAGTCAGTGCCTTTTCACAACTATAAAACCATAAATCACCATTACATAAAAAAAAAAAGATAAATACGATCAGATTTTTCTGATATGCAACTGCTTTGGTTAGAATTTAGGTTTGGTTTGGTTAAAAAGAAGCGACGTGTGAGTGACATGAGAGATCAAAATCGAGGTTAAAAGGAAACAACATTGACTTCTGTGAGGAAGCAGAAGACCACAGAGCTCTCATGTGCCTTGGTTGACTCAACCACCACAACCTTCTCCCTACGACATTTACAGGGTCGTCTTTGCTCCTGAAAATCTAAAGTTGTGATTCACATGGCTGATATTGGTTCTTGTTGGGGGGGAATGTAAAAAACAAACAACCTTGTAGTAGGTTGTATTATCGTTTTTCTTGGGAGGACAGTCTGTCAATGCAATGCAAAAGTCTACTGGAGGGGATGAATGCCTTTTTCAAATTTTTTGTATTAATGATGGTGGTGGAAAGTGCTGTCTAAAGGCAGGATTTTCTAGACTGCATGTAGGCAAATGGGCACAAAGTTGTTCTGAGCTTTTTGTGTGGCTGTTTCTTTTATTCCTGTACAAATTCTAAGAATAATGTTTTCGTGCTTTTATCTTTTCCACTTCAAACCCGCCTCCAAAGGAGATGGTTCACCTTGTTTCACCCTCAGGTTCGTACAAGGTGTTGTTGCTTTGACCTACGGTTACCCTTAACACCCTTCTCTGCAAATATCCATAGAGTCATTTTACTTATTTCTTCAGAGAACCCCCCTAAGGGTCCAAAAATAAATCTCAAAAGATGATTAAAGGGATACGAAATAAAAAGAAAAGTCTATTATATTTTTGTGCTTTTTTCTTGTGAAATATTGGATATTTTTTATTACTTCAGGCCTTTAAAAATCCTTAAAATAAAACAATCTGAGGAGGAAAAATCACTCTGTGGTTGAACTCGTGTCCACACAAGTCGACACTGCTTTGTTTTAAGAGCTCGCAAACCAAAAGGGTGAAGAACAACTGCCTTTTTTCAAAGTAATGTAATTCGGTGTAATCCCATGCAATACAAGGCAATTCAGAAAAACAATGGCCAGGGATATGTCATGTCCAGTGCATTAACATGTGAACAGTGCGGGACATGACGAAATTAAATACAATAGAATAGATGTAAAAAAAGAGCAACACACAGCTGGCCATAATAAAACAGAGAAGAGATGAACAAAATATCACCAGTAAACCATGTCCATGTCATTAAGATACATATATGACCCTGCATGTGTGATATGAATATGTATGTTGTATGTATAAGATATGACCCTGGACATTAATATGTATTGGGTGGTAATGAGCCGAATGGGCAGATCAGATGGGTCCTTTTTTTTTAACTGGTCACATGTGGCTCATTAGGATAGGGCCACATAGAGCACCTGATACCCTCAAGATGACTACTGCACCCCAAGAAGTATTTAATGTCATATCTGTTTTATCAGGCGTGGCAGAGAGACAAAAGAGAGATCAGAGACAAAAGTCTACATTTGGATCTGGAGTAATTTGACAGGTATGTGGTAATTCACTTAACTGAGAGGAACGGTACAAGGTGGTAGAGTGAAGTCTCCTGGAGCAAGACTTTCATGTCTCTAGCGATCGACCGCGCACTGCTCCTGGAGCTGACCCTGACCCCTGACCTATTTGTGGACATGGGGAAATCAAAAGCAGAACAAGAATCATCATCACACATCATCACCACAACCCTGCTCCTGAGGTGATGACCCACAGGCAACATCTGAGGCAATATTCCTTTTTATCAGACATCGAAATAAGCACATGAGATCATATTTTATAGATATATGTTCAATAACTGGCTGACATCATAGGTAGGACAAACAAAATGTAGGGAGAGACGCGGATAGGCAAGGTTTGTACAAAGTCTTGAAAGTATGCTTAATTTTAACCCTTTATGTTTTCTAGGTTATGAACATGCTTGAATTTGAATATACTCCTTGAACAATACTTGATGTTTGGTGTTTCATTGACCCAATCACTCATGTAAACCAAAAATCTTTTAATATTTCAAATGACATCGTCATATTTATTTAGTTCCTTGGCATTTATAGTAAGAAATTAGATGTGGTGATATAGGCTTCGAGATTTCTGATTTAGGTACCTTGAAAGTTGAAAAGTGCTTGAATTTAAACTCTTAAATAGCAGCTGAAAGGCTGTATAAATCCTGATAGAGCACAGCAGGACAGATAGTTGGGTCCATATTAAGTAGGCACATGTGTGTCATTATAGTAGGTTGTTATGAGACAGCTGATACCCATGTGGGGTTATAGAGTTATATCACTGAAACCCTGTCTTTCAGTGCACCTTTTACAATATGGTTCCTTTTTTACAGTGAAACTAAACGTATGTGACACATGGCCAGATTTTAAAGGCAGTAAACGTCCTTCCAACATTGCTTGGACCTGTTTAGCTTAATTTTATGGCTTAAGATGGTCAGGCATGTAGACGACCAAAGACAGTATAAATGCTATAAAAGTTAGACAGATAATTAGGCCCATCTACATGGAGCCACCTGATACCCAGTAACCTCAAACAGGTGATGATCCATGAACCATTTGCAGAACATGTTCTGCATGTTGACATTGTGAATAAAAGAGTTATAGCCAATACAAATATATTCCCTGAACATTTTTTAAATTGGAACCATCTCTAAGTCTTTCTGTAAAAAAATGCAATTAAACTGCAAAACCAGAACCAATAATATTGCAATTTTGCCATCTATGACAATGAAACCAAACCAATCAAATTGAAATCCAGCAAATGCGTCCCTTGCCTTAATTGTGCAAGGACTGATATTAAACTGGGAACACATGAGTCATAATGAATCCCCAGCTCTACTTGAAAACTTTCTAATATTTAAGAATGATCTAACTCGTTGGTGATCGCTCTTTAGTCTTCACTACGAGGACAGAAATGCTGAAAAGACACTGCGGTGGTTCAAATCTCCACACTTTACCACCATTCGAACACCTCACGCAACCCAAACCCATTCTAGGAGACACATTCCCTGGTTATCTCATTCTTGTCAACGTGGTCCAACATTTTTGCGAGAAGCTCAGAAAACATCTGTCTGAGGATGACGGGTGTTAATATGATCATATGATTAAATAAGAACATCCAAGGCTTGTATAAGTAAGAAAAGTGTGTGTGACAGTGTAATACCACCTTCATGTCATTCACTTTCAGATTTTAAACCATGGCAAGAAAAGAAAGTAAAGCGTAGCTCTCTGTCAGAGTGAAGGATGAACAGCAGCAAATTAGATCTCTCTAAACTGTGTGAACATTTTTCTAACAGCAGTAAGGATTCATTTTGAACAATCTCCTCATATTTTACTGATTAAAGTCTTTGTACCATTGAGGTTAACTATGTTTCTTGGATTTTATGTTTTTCACCTCTCTGCAGTTTCATTTATATCTCTTAACCCTGAATTGAATTTGCCATTACACAATGATCTGAACACCTTATGACATGTCACTCAGGTATTCCTCTCCCAATATAATATACTGTAGCTGCCAGGCAATTTTTTTATAGAAAGGGTTTGTCTATTCTTGCTATTGTAAACATAAAATCAAAATTTAACACTTAAATCAAATTAAATACCAACGTTTTGTGCAAATTGTGGACTGTTTCTAATTCCAACACACTAGGTCTGTGTGCAGGCTGACATTACATGAACAAAGCTTATCAACAATGATTTTAACACTGACGTTTATTATTCCTTTTAGGGTCTGAAAACTGAACCCAAGTCTGGGGCAACACATGTTCACCGACAGAAAGACAGATAGATAGATAGACAGGTTTATGAGTCATTAATTCAAACAAAGACGGCTTATTAACCAGTCTGTGTTCACAGCTGGCTTACACCTGATACCTTCAATATCCGCTAGACTCCTTTAACTGTGTGTGTGTGTGTGTGTGTGTGTGTATGTGTGTGTGTGTTTGTGTGTGTGTGTGTGCATGGTCCCATGGTGCTTTAAAATGATAAGAAATGCTTTTACTGTTTGCTCTCTGGTGTGCCCTGCCCTCCTTTCTCCTCAAGAGAACAGCTTACAGTATCAAAGTACTGCAACACATTTAAGTATCATATATAATAAAAACATCCTTTTTGCATTAAGGACTGAGTTACAATGGATACAGTACATGAGGCTAGAGGCTGGACAGCAAATCACATGGTTTCCAGTATATTACAAATTGATGTATTGAGAGAACAGGAGAACTTATTCACTGTGAATAAGGAACAGCTTGATCTATTAGCTTGAAACACTTGAAGCAAATAGTTCGTTACTTGCAGGTCGTGTACATGTGTTGAATTTAAGTTGTTATATGAAGTCAGCTCAGACTGCCTGACACAATCAGTTTGATTAGATTAGATAGTGTACATTTAATAAACAGGAAGAGCTTTTTTATTTTCTAATGCAGGAAGTGTTTTCATTCATGCTAACTTAAGTCAATGAATTCGACCTCTGAAAACATGTACAGTACAGTACAGAAACATAAACACAAACATGCTTTAATAAAGACTTAAATTTAAGTGATTGCATTCAGACTCAGTAAGAAAAGCCTAGACCTCTCCATTATGATACATAATATATGTATATATATGTATGTGTGTGTGTGTTGAAAAAATACTATATGTAAAACGTTAAAAATGATTAATGGTTAAATTTCCTATTTAACGAGTATTCCTGTACTGATAATAATTTCTTGCTCTACTGAGGTTTAATGTGTATTTCCTTTATAATTTTTAGCAGAACTTCTGGTTAAATGCATGCACTTAGATAATATTTCCACTTCCTACTTAGTGCTGTGTTTGTCTATTTTGCAATTGGAATAAATGCAACCAGCAGGAGCACCAGTGATGCATTTACCCTCCCCACTGTTGTGTAAATGAAGACATCTTCAAAGGCAGCTTTTCACAAAGTTAGTCAAGTGCAGTCGATGTCACCTCCCCAAAATTCAAAGGGACCAACATGAGTAACTGGAAATCAGCTCAAATTAGAGAGGTAACGAGCAAAGCAAAGCCTGTTTTGATTGACAGTGATGTTCTTATAAAGAAAAGATATAAAACTGTGATATGTGTAAGCCAATCCACCTCTGATTTGATTTGCCACATGCAGATCTATTTTAACTGAGGCCTCAGCTGTGTCAACATGTTGATCTTCATATGCGGAAAAGCCAGTTCATGTGACGTACCTCCTTCTGATCTTGGGCAATTAAGCCTCCATTTGCAAACATGGCAATGTCACACCTAAAGCTAGTTTCTTTATTTAAATGGTCTCTCGTTTTGTGCAACAACTCAGCAGAGAGAAGATATTCAGGGGGTTAATTGGGTCTAGGGACACAGCACACATACCACCAAATCCTCTAAGCTTTATAATGAAGGAATAGGAGATGGGTAGAGCAAGAGAGAAAAGAGGGCGAGGATGGAGAGATGAGAGAAATAAAAAAGAGTCGAGAAGGAGACAGAGATGCAGGTCAAGATAAAAGGAGAAACAGAGGGATGAAAAAGGAGGGGATGCTGTGATGAAGGAACAGAGAAATAGGAGAAAGTTGAAGGGGTGACAGTTAAGAGTGGATTGCAAAATAACAATGCTTTGTTGCCATGGAAACAAACATTTTTTATCAGCCCGAGAGGCAAGGAAGTAACCTGCTTGTTAAACCTCCTGTGCTATCTTGTTAAGCTGTTGTTGTGTTTGTTGTGAGCAACTGCAAGTATGTTTGCAGTCGTGGCATTCCCTAATGAAACACTGTGGGCACGCGTCTGGCTTTGTTCTGTTTTGGGCTTTTATTTATTCTCCCTAGATTTTCATATTAATTACTATCTTTTCTCAAAAATGAATGTGTGATGTTCTGATATGTCAGTAAAGAAATGCACAGTCTGTATATTTGTATTTAGGCCACAGTAAATTAGGGAAGTTGAAAACTTTTCTTTAAATATCACTCTTTAGCTTCATTTTAAACTTCATTACTGTGAACTGTTTGAAAGGTCGATATAATCCGACTAAGATTGGGTAATTTTCTTAAATCACAATGTAGTTTTCCTACAATACTTATCTGAAAAAGTAAATCACCAAAATTGGTAATCTGGTGATAGAAAGAGTAACCGGTAATTTGCATTCTAGCAAATTGAAGAAACATGGAGCATGGAAAAGTAACGCTGCTGCAGAGTTACCACGCATTTTACGAAGAAAAGAATGTTTCTGAATCCTCCGGGGAGGTTTGCGATCACAGACAAGATGCTTAAATCAGGTCAGTTCATATCAGCAGCTCACATACCTCCTCACATGCTAATACGGCACAAAGAACTGTCATCTAAAAGATCAGATCTAAAGTCCTGCACCTGATGATTTGAAAGCAGATTGACAGCTCATTTGATGGCCTCTAAATTGAGAGATTAGGCCATTTTCAGGTCATGTGTGATGTAAAAACCTCACCTTTCCTTAAGATTTTCATGTTTTGGACACTTTTTATGTAGACAATTTTCTGCAATAGCAATTCAATGTATTCGCATTCAATACGTATCTCTCTATATAGAAGTTTTCATTGTTAGCGGTGGAGCCGATCCATTTCTGCGCTGGATTCAAGTTGCTTACCTACAAGAGATTTACAGCTAACGACGCATGCTTTTAACAGCGCTAATATTTGTAATTTCATCTCATTGCCTCACTGTTACTGTTACTTACCACTTTATACAGCCCTGTATACTGCTGTAGGAGGCCGAACATTTCCTACTGCTGCTAGCATACATTAAAAGCGTTCAACTGACGAAACAATGGGGCTGTGAAGGAAAACGCAATGCATTTGTCACAGAGGTTAGCGCTGACAGCGACCGTTAATTCAAAATGCGTCTATGTAACAAGACAATGGTCGTTTTTTTCCTTATTTGTAAATTCTGGTAGGTCTTGCGCGTTTTGTAGGAGTTCATCACGCCAATAAAACTGAGATAAAACAAACAAAAAGTCTTGGAATGGACGAAGCAAAGAAAGAATTACTATACACTTCCTGTACAATCTGCCATTCACTGACTATATTGATAAGTGCCACAGTTACAATCAGCAGCCCATTTATCAACAGTAATTGGCTGAATTAAAGGATTTTGCAAAGTCCTGCAGTTTACACACTCAAGTTCAAAACAAGACGTCACCGACGGGATATACAGAAGACCATAAAATCATTTTGGTCTTGCATGGTGCTCGAAAAGTGACTCAGATGTGATGCAGATGATGGAGCTGTATTATATTGTGTTGTTGCCAATGTCAATTTATTTATATAGAATTTTAATCTTATTTGCTCTATAGTGGGCAGGTTATTGCACAGGATTTTCTTGGTCAGCTAAGAGTAAATGGATCAGGGGGAGAATATCATATAGAAGTTTGGCACAAATACACAAACACATGCAGCAGCCAATCCTTCTCCATCACTTTTTTGTCATTACTGGTGAACCGCTCTCTCTCCCACCCTGTGATACTGCTGATTCCAGTGTCACAGAGTTGCAGAGCCGTGCAGTTATTCCATTGAGTTATACTGTACCTACTCCAGCGGAGGAGAGCAGGATCATATCTCGGGTGCCTTTCGTCTGAGACAAAGATGAAAGGCAGACGTTATGTGTGTAATCGCCAGAAACCACATAGACCACACTGAAGGGTTTTCAAAAAAGACCGAATTAATGATAAGGGATGAAAAGGCTTTGATGTCATATTAAATAATAAAATAAAATCTTTTATCTTAGTTTTTTATCATCATGTATTTTCATCGGGGTATTAAATGTAATTTATTTCCCCATGAAAAGAAGAAAGAATTACTTCTTCTCTTTCCAAAATGATAGCAAGATATTTCAGACTATTTATTTAAATTAACTTTTTATTAACCGTAATGAGTCTAGTAACATATTTGGGTTATGTTTTTACTCAGATATGTCCCTGCTCACTTTCCTAATTTGTCAGACAACTCTCCAACAAAAGACCGTCATTGTTCCATAAATGTTGAGACTGCTGAAATCGACTGACACTCCATCTGTGTTCATGTGTGTGTGCATGTGTTATAGGACGCCGGGGGAACAAAGGATTTCCATGACACAAGGGGCCCAGGGCAGGACGGAACGGGGAGGCGGGGTTGGAGGGGGAGAGGATAAATTAGGAAACGGTAGACCAGCAGGGCCGTGGACAGACTCTGGAGGAGTCGAGACAACAGAAGAGGGGATCAGAGGATAAATGAGGAATAAATGACAGGGAAGTTTTAGAAAGACATGCTTTAATGGTTTTAGGGGTTGAGCACTTTTTGAGGGCTTTTTTTCTTTAGAGTTTCTGAGCCCAGAGTCATTCAGCTTTGTCACACAAAGCTCAGTGGAAGTCGGGTTAAGTCAGCTCAGGTCTGCGCAGCTAATGGGAGGCTGTGCAGACCAGTTAACCGAATTTTGGGCTTCAAAAGTCAACTTAAACCACCAAAGTCGTTCTGACCTTTCACAACATTAATCCTTCTTTGACACTGTCTGGAAGCCGTTACTACAATATATAACTTGAACATTTTAATCATCGATAAACGATGGCTCTGTTAATTTAGAGAACATTAGCATAAATACTAGCCTCATTCCAGACATCTGAATCTCTGCTTACTTATCCAATTTCTTCCAGTGATTTAAAAAGTAAAGCTAATGACAGTTACAGAATAATAAAGTGAAACAGAACAACCTTGTCTTTTAGAAATGTATAGAAACTTACTTGTTACTATGCTTTTATCAATAAAATGAGGAAAGGTTATTTATTATTTGCCAAGCAGCAAAATGCTGATACTGAACATATATGCAATATGCTCACTGAGTGTGTGTTTCTTTTCACTACAATATTTGCTCATTAAAAGCTTGTAGGGTTATGTTTAGGTCACAGTACGTGGTGAAGGTCAGGGAAAGATTGCAGTCCTGGTAAAATATTGACAAAGTCAAAAGTGAGACACGACCTGATTATGTCATTAACATTTGACCAAAACCAAGTCTTTTTGTTACCTGAACATAACTACACACATCTGGGGTCCTGCCCTCTGTATGCCCACCGACCATCTCAACCAACTCCCTGCAACTTCTGTGTGTTAGACTGCATGTTAGCACCCCATTGTCTGGACAAAAAACATGGCATCAAACATAATCCTCAGAAATAACATTTTCCTCAAAATGTAACTGGCAAAACAAGTTAGCATTATACTGTATACATGTAATTTTACAACAGAGTTGAACAAAATGGGACATCAGAATCGCTATTTAAACTTTTATCAGTTGACATTTTCTCTAGTTTAACCTTTTTTATTGTGTTTTTACTGTGTGGTTGATGTTGTTATTCTGCTGTTAGTTGTGTCACGCTGAAGTAGAGCATGTTAACGCTCTCCCATGTCGTCATGCTTTTCTAGAAAATGCTTTGTACAATCTGGTTTGATGGTTGATTATCAGCGCTCACCCAGACGTCTGTTGTTCCCCCAACAATAGACTACCACCACCAGCCCGTGTGTGTGTGTGTGTGTGTGTGTGTGTGTTAATCATGCAGCTCTTATCAGCGACCGTCAGACCTGCAGAGTCTCCGATGTGCTCCCTGCTGATAGCTGCACACACAGAGGTCTCCTCCCCCATCGGGGTTTTAAATAGAGAACTAATAGACCTCAGCTTGGAAAAATAAAAGCCGAAAGATCATTACCAGGCGAGAACGACAACTCGCTAGAACAGTAACTAGAGTAACAAACAGCTGATGATACACTAGCCTCTTGATGTGCAGTCACTGAGTGGGAAGGAGCTGAGAAGGACACCGCTGAACAAAACGCCTCCTCCATCCGACAGCAACCACAATTCACACTGTTCTGCTGCAAAATCTGATGAAAACATGCTTCATCAAGCAGAAGATCTCTGGTTTTTATTCATCCCCAAACTGTCTTTTGCATGCATTCAATTAAAATGCAGAAAAAATGTCTCAGAACAGAAGGTTTCAGGATGGAAATCACCTCTTTCATTATATATAATATATTTACATTTAAATTTGAATTTTGATAAAACAAGAATTTAAGAAAATGTGCGTATTCTTAGAAATCATTTCCTGGATCGTATCTGTTTTTGCAACCTGAAGCATTGGAGGTCAGACTGAGTTGACTGTTTGTGTTTGAATCATGTCCTGCAACTCGTGATTCTGATTTCAGCATTGACGCTGAGAGAAAGACACACAGAGAGGGGGGATGAAAGGATAAAATCAGTCATTAGAGTCTATTCACTCTATCTCTATGGGGCCAATGGAAAGACTCTTAACCTGCTGACACGCACACACACACACACACAAAAGTGAGAGAGAGCTGTAATGAACAGTCGAGGGAGTCCATTGGCCCTTCTGTTCACATTTAGACTCTTGATTGGCCGAGACCTCTGACCATGAAGGTCAAAAGGTCAGATTTGTGACCCCCAGGACAGCTGTGTGTGCATTTATGGGGCAATGAACTGACATGAAGAGCTCCAGAGGCAATAGCAAAAGCTACCCTGAATATTTTGATGGAGAACTTTCACAGACGTTTTTATGAATTACTGCGTTATAATGGGGTCAGTGTGAATAGCAGGTCGGCGGCTCGTCTGTATGAATGTGTGGGAACTCCAGTCTGCAGTTGACGGCTCGTTAACAGAAGGAGATTTGACCGCCAACCCCAATCACTCTCCCCCCCCCCCCTCATGCTCAACAGCAACAAGGTCAAACACAGAGGTGGAGGAGGAGGGAGGCACGAGCAGGAAGGTGTTTGTGCCGATATGTCACTTAACCACACGCACAAGCCTGACATATCAGTGGAGTCTCTCTCCAACATGTGAGGTGTCTCTTCGTTCTCTCTCTCCTCTTTTTATCTTGGTGTCCAATGTTTGTTGGTGTCCAAACAAACAATAACCAAAAGAAAACAAAAGTAACAGAGAAAGAAACTTTTGCTAAAATCGAATGTTGCCCCAGATCTCAGAACGACCACGTTTTTTCAGAACCTAAGTATCAGTTCATTAAAGCAGCTCCAATCGATATTCTTATTATTCGAGATAGTAACAATGTGAAAGGGCTCGCTTGTAGTGATGAACCTACAGGGAATAATCACCTGAATCACCTGAATCTGAGTTTCAGTTACATTGTTTAGCTGTCCGGCCCACAGCTGTACTGTTTTGTTTCACTTTCACTGCTCTCATTTTTAGCCTCAGCTGGCAGCTGTTTTCAGTGACAAAGCTCCAAAAACCCACTGTGGACTACCTGCTCAGCACCAAATGGCAGACAAACACAGCCTGCGACCAGCTGGTAAACATTGTGTGGCATTTAGCAGCTAAAGCGTTGGTAGAGACCAAAAACAGAGCTAAAACAGAGACCATTTTGGACTTACATTCATCAGGTGGTCAGAAACACGAGTCACGACTCCAAATGACTGATAATGTTTCTTCTGGATGTGTAAATTCACAACAGTTTGCCAACAGGTTTGTCACTTCAGCTTAAAAATGTATGATATGTAGATGTTGTGTTCACAACTTGTTTCCGCTGCCCTCTTATTGCAGGTTTAAATATGCTTATATCAGACTTTTCCACAATTGCCTGAATAACTCCAAATGACTGGATGTCCTGGTTATACAATTGCAGTATACATGTAACCTGTAAAGTTTTGTCAATTGTTAATTCAATCTGTAGTGTCTCGAACAGGAATGACTTCCAAAGTTTTTCCTGGTTCCTCTGGAAAGAAGGCTCGAGTTGCAGTTGTAGAAGAGTTTGACAGCCTCTTTTAAATGAATCTTCTATCTTCTCTTGTCACTCTGTGATTTCTTATATACATTATTAAAGTTCAAATGTAGCTTCTAGCAAATAGCACCACCTATGGAGGTTTCATGTATTTTAAAGGAACGAGCATTGAAAAGAAGCTTAGGTTCTAAATACTGTGGCATTATATGCTACATACATACTTGTCCCTATACAAATAAACATTAGATAGAAATGTCTGTGAAATAGGGGCAAATGACCAATTTTTTTTTTACTCATAACAACTCTGCCTTGCTTGCACACACTGTGTGTGGGTATCGTAATTTGTTGTTCATGTTTTTGTGCTGCTCCACAGTTTGCTCGTTTGCAACACTGCCCTGTGTTTTAAAAATAGGCATTAAGTGGAGCCACACAGCAGCCAAAAGTTTTGCACACGGCAACTCGGGGGCAAACTGTTGAATGGAAATAGTGCAGTGCTAAATATCAAGACTGCTGGAGCTGAACAAATACCTGAGACATTGTTCACATCACATCCTAATTGCTTATCATTTCATCCTTTTCTCTTTAATCTTTGCCAAACGTGACAGTAGGTGTGGGGTGCAGAGGCACATGTCAGCAGAGGGATCACTGCCTGCAGAGAGGATGAAAAAGAGGAGACGAAGTGGAGAGAATCCTGCCATCATGTGGGGGTCATAACCTACATTTAAGCACAAAACTAAAGTCTTCAAGTTGCAATTGGCAGTTCAAAAATTAATCAGCCTATACAGCAGGATGTTTGACATAATGAAAAAATAAACAGAGGCGAAAAGGGCGGAGAGGTGTAGAGATAGAGGAAGGTAAAGAATTGGGCCAAGCAGGGATCAGCTTCACACAGAGATCACAGACATGCAGGGCTGTCTGTTTACCTCCCTCGCTCCATCTTTACCTCCATCACACTGATTTTTTCTCTCTCTGTCTAAGCTTGTCTCTGAAAGAGCGAGTCAGAGAGAGAGAGAGAGAGAGATAAAAGATAAGCAGAGGCAGATAGATAGGGTGGCAGTAAAACCAGGCAGTTAGAAGAGAAAGGGAGGAGAGAAAGAAGACAAAAAGGAAATGCAAATAGTTGTTTTATGGTCAATAAACACAACAATGGTCCTCTTTCTCTCAATTTCTCTTTATCTCAACAGGCTGTGGACGGGGCAAAATGGTCAGAGAGCTACAGAAACTAAGGACACATCCTGATCGATAGACATGTCCACCAAACAACTGCATCTCCTGCCTTTTAGTTACTAAAATTGATTGAAATGGGGGGGAAATTATATAATTAAAACAATATAAAGAATATGGGATAGATTACTTCCCCCAAAACAGAGAGGTGTAAAACATGGTTGCATTATTGCCCCGATCCTGTTTCATATTTTTTTAAGCATATTGGCCCTGTCTAAAGAAGTACCACACCTGTAGCAGCATCTTCTGCAAAAATGGATTTGATTGTGACTATAGAGAACATCAAGGTCATTATTTCTGGAATTTATCAAACACATAACTAAACACCTTCAGGACTAAAAATGATCTCTAAGAGCAGTTTCAAATTGGTGTTAATAATCTCAGAGACACAGGACGACGGAGAGAGGACCATTCCATAAAGAAACTACACTAACCTGAACTTGTCAAACAATATTAAAATCTATTATTGAGCACATTTTGTTAAGTGTGTGACAAAATGAGAAATGGCATGAACACTAAAGTCTACGGAAATACAACAAGCAGTGGATGTTTCTACACGTACAATTCGAAGAAAGAGTTGATTGAGGCTTGTTTCCCTCTTTGTACAATGAAAGTCAAAGAGCGAGAGGTGCATATGTACTGTATGTGTGATTGGACAGATTGTGAGGAGAGGAGCAGACGAGTGGAGATCCTGATGACATAAAATAACATGCACTTACTTAGACATATACACAGGAAGAGAGGGAACGAGGAGTGTAATCATCTCCAATCAAGATGTTATTGATTTGCTGCTTGATTTCTCTTCCTCTCTCTCCCCCACAAGCACCTGGCTCTTGTCACAGTAGGACACTGAGGCTCAGTAGCAGCAGCAAGACAGACAGTTATACATCATTATCTTTCCGTCTTACACACACACACACACACACACACACACACACACACACATAAACTCTCTCCCTCTACGGGTCTGTATCCTGGTCACTGGCTCCAAGACAAAACACTCAAATGTTGTTTGCTCTCTTGGGCTCTGCATTCACGATTGGCTGCTTGTCTGCAGCCACAACAACTGCCTGCAAATACACACAAACAGAAGATCCTTCAGTTTTTAGGACGCTTACTGTAAGTGTTTCCTTTTAGGACAGAGTACCTCTAAACTTCATTTCTCATCTACTGTACAATAATCTGTTGAATCTCCTATTTTTTTTTTTTTAAACTGGAATATGGGAACAAGAACAGGCTTGATTACCGAGGTTTCATTTGGCCTGGTTTACTATTACAGTGTAGTTCCAGTATAGTACACTATAGTATAAACACTATAAAGTATACATTGGGTACTACAGTAATATCCACTATTATGAAAGTTAGTATGCAAGAAATTAATATACTAAACAGTTGTACTAAATGACAGATGCTGCAACATTAGAAAGTCTTCAGACTCCCTAAAAAATGTTTTGGGGTTATTGACTTCACGGAAACTTCATAAACTTTATGAAATACTGTTACGATAAATTCTTAATGATTCCTGCCTTTTTGTAAATGTGGCATTAAATGTAACACATTCAATTACTTCCTTCCTTATGTAAAAAACATTGTGTCACTTTGTCCCGGCATGTTGCTGTTCCGGCTGTAGGCTACTCCCTGCCACGACCCTGCTGGCAATTTTAGATTGCTACTACCATATGAACTACGAGTGTAAATAACGACAATGTTAATTTTCTAACTTGGTATCCTCTTCCTCTCTGATTTATTCTTCCATGACATTTACTCAAGTCACCAAAGGATTACGAAAATAGTCTACTTTCCTCCTCGTGTTACCGCCAGAATCCCATTGGACGTGCTTTGTGGAGCATATTTGGGGTCAAAGTTCAATTTAGAGGAGGTTCAAATTTTCTGTACAACCTTGGAGAGAATTGCACTGCACAATGTCACTTTTGGTGTGAAAGCCCTGTCACCATGTGTCCACGTTGTTTCTTCAACAATGAGTATAGGATCTTCAATTAGAGAAAACAAAGACTTTCAGTCAATGGTACTTTGCATTTAAAAGTAGAAATATTATTTTGTACCAATGGTTGATGATAAATATTCTTCTTTCATGCGTGTGTTTATGTGCATGTCGGGTCTTTTGTGTTTTAAGAGACCGACCCACAAAATCTGGTTGCAGGCTGTCAGAAAAACAACTAAAGGCATCACAAGGGGTTCCCCAGATGTGTGTGTGTGTGTGTGTGTGTGTG
>JAVQJD010044206.1:0-13035 GCA_036023655.1 Nannoperca australis
TTGTGTTTCTTGCACCCCCCCCCCCCCCCCCCGTCAGTTTTTGTTATAGGAAAACTCTTTTTTTATTAATAACCAATAGAGACGATTGGCTTCAAAGCTACAAACATAAGATAAGTAGAGTTTCTGCTCTCTGATAAAAGCCTGACATTTGACTTAAATCTGTGCTTCAGGATATTATAAACAGGTTTCCGCCTGGCTACACACACACACACACACACACACACACACACACACACACACACACACTGCAGCAGCTGTGTGAGGTAATGTCTGTCTGTGTCTGCGTCTGTGCAACACCCTGCAAGAATAACAAATCCACCTCTCTCCCTCTCTCATCCTTTTTCTATCTCATTATCTCACCCTCTGCCTGTCTTTCTTTCTGCCCCCCCACCTTTACCTCCCTCTCTCTCCTCTGTCTACACTCGTCTTTTCTCCGCTCGCCCACCCCCTACTCCCCCGCTCCTGTTTGAGGCTAGACGCAGTAGACTATTAAAAATGTCCTCTGTCGAGAAGAGATTGTGCTGTAAACAAAGAGAGGATGAGGGGAAACGGGCAGGAGAGGAGTCGCGTGGAAGAGGAGGAGGCCGAAGGAAAATCAACAACAAATAGAAACAGAAGAAAGAAACCAGGGGAAAGAGTGAAGCTGAAAACACACACAAACTTATCACTTTATATTCGAATAATCATTTACATTTTAACCTGAATAGTGAGATTTACACTGACGTTGCCTTCATGTGAAACCTCGAACATGCTTCTCCACGTAAGTCAACCTGCACGTTCATATGAACTCCGAGACGAGTCTGTGGCTGCGTTCACACTGGAAAGTTTTGTTTTCTAATTTGACTAAAGTTCACAGAGTGACTCCAGCCAGCGCAGAATTGTCGCATGAATTCTGATATGAAATCACACCTGTTTCTGATGTAGGACCACATGTGACAGTGGTCCTACCTCAGAACTGAAAGGGTCAGATTCCATGTGGTTTGTGCTGTTCACACTGAGTCACATATGAGCAAAAAGATACGATTTGAAGCACTTTTACCTGCGGTGTGAACGTCCGAGCAAAGAGTCCAAATGGGGGTCAAGTTAGAGTAAAGAGAAAAAACTGTGCCCATTAAATATTCTTCATACCGTCCCAGTGTGGAGAGCTCTCCATCGTTCAGTCTTTTACATTCATGACAGTTTGAAATAGAAAATATCCTTGTTAATGTAAATGTAAAGCCAACCATAAAACTACCTTCTTCCACACATTTGTGCATCAAACTCTAAAAACAGGTCTAAAGTGAGAATGCCTGGTTGTCACATGACACAGACACGACACGACTGCGATGGTGAACACGGTCATCACTACACCTGCCTAGCGTCAGCATGTTAGCATGTTAGCATGTTAGCGTGCCGCCGCTGAACTACTATTAAAGAAGAGATTCCAAAAAATAGAAAAGAAAAGGTGGATGAACTTCAGACACAGCACGGTGTGATTTTATTACTTTTAATGCCAGCGCTGAGATAACTTGTTGTTGCCCCCCCCCCCTCGTGTTTTTCATTAAAATGTTTCCTACTGTTTCAGCTTTGTATTCATTTCAGACCAGAAATGCTAATTCACCGTGTGTAGGAGGTCACAGCCGTAGATGTGCGTGTGTTCATCTCCGTGTGGGTGGAAAGACGGCATTTTGTGGTGGAGTTTCCCTTTAACGGCACAAACACAAAGCGAGCAGAGAGAAAATGCAGGCGAGACAAATTAAAATGTTCAAAAGAGGTAGTGGGGCTGCCTCCACACACACACACACACACACACACACACACACACTCACCTACACACATTACGTGCACTTTATTTCAATCCAGAAAATTAAAAAACAGCAGGCAAGCAGCTAAAATACACAATTAGATACACACACAAGTTCAGACACAATGTTTAAGACACCCACACACACACACACACACACACACACACACACACACACACAGTCTTATTTTCACTTCAATGCAGGACTAATTTTGGTGTGTGTGTGTGTGTGTAATGGATTTAATGATGTCATTGTCTGATCACACTAATCTGATTACAGTGTGACAGATTTGATGCCTCTCAATTTCTTATCTGTCTGTTTGTCTGCCTGTCTTGCTGACTGACTGTACGTGCAGACAGACAGGCTGTTTGTCGCTCTGAAGAAAGGGCTGTGTCGCTGGCCTACTGCCTGTCTCACTGCCAGACCACCCATGTTACACACAACATGAATGCCCAGTCGTGTTGGCTGACAGACAGCCTGCTCTCTGTCTGTCTGCCTGTCTGTCTGTCTGTCTGCCTGCCTGTCTGTCTGCCTGCCTGTCTGTATGAATAACGAAGCACATTGGGAGACAGTCTGTCCTGGAAGACACTCATAGTGTTGCACTCGTGTGCACACGACTGCCTGTCTGTCTGTCTCTGTACAAATGACAGACTGAGTAAACCACCGACCATCTGTCTCACTTACATCATACTTTAATGTTTAGCTAAGTGCTGTCTGTCTCTCTCACCGTGTAACTTTCTTGCTTACTCACTGTCTCTCTGAGTGCCCGCCTCTCTCGCCATCTGCTTGTCTTTCAAAATAAAGGTCTGTCTGTCGTTGTGACCGTCTCACCGCCTGCCTTCATCACATCTCCCTCTTCTCCTGGTTTCAATTATGAATACAGACAAACTGAGAATGTACTCACTCACACACACATGCGCACACACACGCACTCACGCACACACACACACACACACATACACATACACAAAAGCGTAGGAAGGTTTCTTTAGAAGTCAATATTGTTTTAGCAGATACAAAATATTCTTTCATCCTAAACAGCAAAGAAATAAAGAGTCCCAGTTTAAAGATGGAAACTGCTGCACTGGATAAGCCTATTACAGCCTGTGTGTGTGTGTGTGTGTGTGTGTGTGTGTCTGGGAGGTTTTGGACTCGTTGATCACTCATCACCAAGCTAACACACACACACACACACACACACACAGTAGGTAAAGCCTGCGTGACTGATAGGGTTTCCTAACACAGCAGATCAGACTGTGTCTCTGTTCTGTCTCAGTGATGTTTAGTCTGTGTGTGTGTGTGTGTGTGTGCGTGTGTGTGCATGTGCGTGTGTGTGTGTGTGTGTGTGTGTGTCAGTGCTTATTCATTCGTCTCATTTTTCTCTTCCCATTTCATGTTTCTGTTCCCTTTGTTTCGTCCTTTCCTCTCCACCATCTCTTGTATGTTGTTTCTATTTCTTCACATTCCTTCTTGTCTCTTGTGTTCGTTCCAGCCCTTTTTCCCCCTCATTCGTTCTTTTCCATCCTTCTTTCCTTTCATCCCCTTCTTCTCCTTTCGTTTCCTCTGCTGTTTCCTTCCATCCTTTTCTCCTCTCACCTCTAATCCCTTGCTCATTGCTTCCCCCCTGTTTTTCCTCCTCTCTGCCTCTCCTCTCCTCCATCCCACCCCTCTACACCTCCTTCTCCCCCCCTCTCTCTCTCTCTCTGTCTGACACTACACCTCTCTCTCCTTCACATCACAACCTCCTCCCTCCCTCCCTTTTTTTCATGCTCCGTCCATCCCCCCCTCCCTCCGTCTCCCTCATTATTTGGTATAATCGGATGTCTAGACAGAAACTCCCCGCACAGATCACACCTGAGAGAGAGAGAGAGAGAGAGAGAGAGAGAGAGAGAGTGATGGAGGGAGACACAGAAGGAAATGAGACAGAAGAGAGGGAGGAAAGAGGTGATAAAAAGATTTGCCTCTTTTTTTCTCCTCCTTTTAAATCCTCCAAGTGTTGGAGAGGAAAAGCCGTCTGAGGCATAAAACACACTGATTGAAGGAGAGAGAGGGAGGGAGAACGAGCGAGGGAGGGTGGAAAGCAGCAATAAGACCGAATAAAGGGTCTGATAAACACGCACACACACGCACACACGCACGCGCGCGCACACACACACACACACACACACACACATCCACAGTCCCTTGGAGAAACTGCAGCTTGACAATACAAAATACATTCATTAGTTTTGTTCACTACAGTCTAGACCGGTTGATTTTCTGATGATTGTGTGTGTGTGTGTGTGTGTGTGTTCCTGTACTTCTATCTTTGTGAGGACCACTTTGCTGGACCTTCAGAGTGGGGACATTTTTGGAAAGTCGGGACATTTTGAGCACATTTACAGCTGATGTTCTTATATTTATCTAAAAAAGCATATTAAAGGGACAGTTCCATATTTCTTGACTAGAGTTGGATGAGAAGAAGCTAACTGGTGTAACTCTGCAATCTCTCATTTAGCATTTATCTCTTCTGCATATTCCTTTATTTACTTTCCATATTCTAAGACGAAACTGATATTCAGTACAGCACTTGCTGTTAGAAGCTAGAAACCAGAAACTGGAAACCAGAAACTTTCAGAAACAAGATTTTTAAAGTAAAAAAAAGATTGATTTGTTATCAATTTAGCGTCCACAAGCAAATATATATTTCTTTGGTAGGTTCATTTTTTATTTTATTTCGAGTATTAAATATTATTTTCTTCTTGATTTTATTTCAATTTTGGTGCTAAAGTCTCCAAAATCTCCAGTACGAAAACAAAACACACTGACCGGCACAACAACAGTATCAGAGTCAGCTCACGGGAAACACCTGCAGCCCTCCTGATCAGACTCTTAACCAACATGACTGTCCATGTTCTGAAAGAAGTGCCTTTTCCCACTCTGATATGATAGTATAAGTCAGTTTCACCAATGTCTGCTAGAAGAGTCACATTATAAATCGTTCTCAAGTTTCTTTTCTTCATTTTTTCTGACAAATAAACACATAAACACACAAACAGTGCGTAGACACAAGGGGGGGGGGGTCCTTGAGTTTTCCCCTTTCAGCATGTGTCTGTATTTCAGACTGGAGCCTTACATTTAAATAAATGTTTCTCATAAATAAATACATTTTTTATTATTATTTATTAAATTAATGAATGAAATTCTGCTTGTTATTTCTAATCTTATTCTTTTATGTTTCCTGTACAGATGAATCTGCCCAACAACTTCCTGGTTGAGGTTTCTGAGCTATAAAACATTCTACCCAGCAACAGGGGTGTAATCACATGTGCACACTTGAAGCTCAACAGTGTGAAGTTCCTGCCTGAACACAGACAACAGGTTTGGATTCAAGATGACAGCGTCTGTGTTCGCACTGATCGTGTTCACTGGAGCCGTTTGTATTTCTGCAACAGGTAAGACACGAACTGCACACACGGACTCAGCAAGAGCAAAGTGAAAGTCACCGATTATAATCTGTTGTCTGTTTCTTGAGGGAAAGTTCTGTTTTTATAAAGAAACTAAAACCAAACTAAAGCATTCATGAGTTTATAACAGACTGCTGTGAAAGTACAAGAGGAAGAACACAGTTTCACTGTGTATGTGTGTTCCCTAATGGGCAGAACATGTTGTACAGGTTAAATAAGAACACGTTTTGTGTTGTTTCTTTTTGCTGAACGATTTCCTGAATCTTTTAAATATGTCTCATCTCATATTTATGTTATGTCAACTATCCATCGTTCGATTTATTGTAAAAAACAAACAGGTAAATAGTTATATGAAGATAACTGGCTTAGCACCGTATGCTTGCATTGTTTTTGTGAAGTTTTACAGCTTTTTAAAGAACCACGCTGAGTTAAAGGACCTTTGCATGTTTTAGCCATTGAACTACAGATGTTGTAACATTGTGCAGTTTCACCCGCCTGCTGGCTTCTGTTAAGGTTGGTACATTATGAAAATGAACTTGTAGAAACTTTAAAACAAATGCTCTATTTATATTGCATTGACTTGCTTTTAGTGGTTTTATTTAAATACCTGTATATATTTATGCTCTTGTATGCAGCCATGTACCAAAAGACATACCTTGTATGTGAAAACCTCCTTGGCAATGAATCTGTTTCTGGTTTCTAATTTTCTGATGAGAAGATCGATACCACGCTCACATCTGTTTACTATGCGGCTACAGCCAGCAGCAGGCAGGTAGCTTAGCTTCTAGCTAACGGGAGGAAACAGCTGACCAGGCTTTATCCAAACGTAACACAATCCACCAGCCAGCAGCTCTAAAGCTCACTGATTCACATGTTACATCTCGTTTGTGTATAAGTGTCATGTTGTGGTTTGCGGGAGGTCACGTGATGGACAGTTTCTTGGCTGGGCACAGTAACATCATGGAGTAACTTGGGTATCACTGTTTCACCCAGCTTCCAAGCTGATGGTGGGAATTAACGTGAGTATGGTACGAACATCTGCTTCCATCTTGTGATGTCGTTTCCTCTCCTGCCTTTCAGCGCCCTCCCATGACTTCCACTACGTCTACGGGTGCTATGAATCCATCGACGTGCGGGTGGAGGTGCTTATTGACGAGGAAGTGGCCGTGTACGCTGATTTCAGCAAGGAAGACATAGTGTGGGGGATGCCTCACCTGCCACAGTTTGTGACAGACTTCAACAAAAAGGCTTATGAAATTGCCAAAATGAGCATCGCTCACTGTCACAGCGTCTTGGGCAAAGCAAAGAAAGCGGATCCTGGTGCTCCGTTAAGACAAGGTACTGTTCAACAGGCCGACGCTCATTCAACACACTGCGAGGGGAGGGAAGGAGAAACCAAGACGGTCACAGCTGATCCAGCTGCAAACAGATCCAACCAGGAAGCACTCAGAGAGATTGGTTTTATAAAACAGCTTTAAATGACTGACAAGGTCACAGACGGCTTAGTGGCTACATTACTGCACTGATTAAACATGTAAAATAACCAGTCACCTTCTTTCTGGTGTCACAAAGGAAATGAAGCAGATGTGAAACCTTTTAAATGTAATTAATTAATGAATTATACTTCACTAGTTTGACACTTAGTTTTGCCTTTACACATTGTAAAGGATTTAAATATGTTTTAATTAATAAAGATGATGAAAGCTGTAGAAACCTGTATTTAAATGAACTGTGTGACAGTAAGTGGGTACAGACTTTAAACTGCCCCTGCACGGTTCACCTGCCTCCTCCTTCATTATTATCATCATAAACACTCTTCTTCTGTTTGTGACCAGAGGCTCCGGTCGTCTCCATCCACCCCCGGTACGAGGGGGAGGACGGCATGGTGAACACGCTCTTCTGCACTGCCAATCACTTTTACCCCCCCACCATCAACTTCACATGGACAAAGAACGGGGCGGAGGTCACAGAGGGGGTATCGAACCTGCGTTACCGCCACAACAGTGACGGGACGTTCCACAGAACTTCAACACTGAGTTTCACTCCCCGGGAGGAAGACGTTTACTCCTGTTCAGCAGAGCATCAGGCCTCACAAGGGCCTGTCACCAGGACCTGGGGTATGTGCACTGTTGCTCACTTCAGACACTGTTAGTACACTGTGTACAGTGTGTACACTGTGTACACTGTGTACAGTGTGTACAGTGTGTACACTGTGTACAGTGTGTACAGTGTGTACACCGTTTTCAGGTGTTGGTGGCCCCTCCACTTCCCCTGCGTAGCCAAGATGGCGACCGTTGAGGGTGAGAAGTGAGCAGCGTTCAACACTCAACTCCTTGACCGTTATGATTTCACCGTCCGGGTACTCACAGGGCAACTGTCAGTGTGAACGCACTTACAGCAACTGTGCGTACAGAAGAACACAAACTGAGACACAGACACGTTGATGTTGGATGACAAACTTCTGGATAAAGTGCAACAACGTGTTTCACATTTAAATGTCTACGTTTTCATCGTGATCTCTTTCTGTGGTATCTGGGCTAAAGATCGTAATCATCGTTAAAAGAAATGCTGATGCTGTCGTTTTTCTCGGGGATCCTGTTGCTGTTACGAACATCTAATTTCCCCAAAAACTACAAAAAAGCACCTGGTCTGTAGCACTGAGAATCCTTGTTGCATTTCCAGTTGTTCATATGGAGGATTAATGCACTTACTGTGAATCGCTTTGGACAAAAGCTTGTGCCAAATGAATGTAAATGTATATTTAGATTTTGCCTGCTGCAGGTTTGAGCTCTTCCAATATATCCTGTACCTTTTAAAGATGCTGAATAAAAGATGTGATTGTTTTTGTTCCACCCACAGAGCTGCAGGTGAGGAGGAGCAGCATGAGTCCTGCAGCCGGCTTCTTCATGGCGAGCCTCGTTTTGTGCCTGATGGGGATCGGGACCGGAGCCTTCTTCTTCACCAGGCAGCCAAAATAGTGTCTGTGCAGATGCTTTTTATCGTTTTCCACCGTTAATATAACCGGTACCTCAATCATGTTGTGTGTAGACCACTGGGCTTATTATCAGAGATTCAAAGAGAAGCCAGAAGTAATTCGGGAGAAATCACTAATGTACCCTGTTACTTTACTTGTTGACGGAGTTTGTATGAAGTTTATATTCAGTATTATTTCTCGTTGAATGATGTTATTTATATTGTTTGCTCGTTAATAAAGATCATTTTTGGATGAAAGTTAAAAATGTTACGTACTTCCTTACTTATAAAAGTATTAGCATTATAAAAGTATTCATTATGAAGAACTTTAGAATCATATATGTGTAATATATATTTTTTTGTATTAATCTAAATCTGCAAAGTAACTAAAGCTATCAAATAAATGTAGTGCAGTAAAAAATTGAATATTTACCTCTGAAATGTGGAGTAAAAGCACAAAGTAGCAGAAAATGTAAATACTAAAGGAAAAATACAAGTACCTTTTATCAAAAATTTCGTCTTTGAGTTTGAACGTCTCACTTCCTCATCCAATCCTCTGTGTTGATGCTGAGTGATCTGCATTTGCAGATTTTGGCTGTGGTCGAAATTGCATACTAGAATACTGCATACTACATACTCTAGCTAGGATACTGCTTACAAAATTAACAATCATGTTGTGCAAATACAAGATTTACTAAAACAGAATCTAGTTAACATAGTCAACAACACCTACACAGCAGTAAACACATGTTGAATAATAATCACTAAGTTCAAAATGTCAACATTTTACACTGAAACTGAAAAATAGCTAAAACTGATAATAATAATAATCGGTTTCTGCGTGCAATACTTATGTTTCACCACAAGGTGTCACTAAAACGCCTTACATTTCCGCCTGGAGTCTCGGTGTTTCTTTTATAATCGTCCCCAATTCAACATCCTGCTCTTCTTTAGTTCCACAACACGCATGTATTTAAGTTTTTAGCTGTCGAATTTTTTTGGTGACATGAGTGCTGATAATTGCGGTGGAAATGTGTCTGTGCCTTTACGAAATCTACTGAACTCCATCCAGTGCATTAGAGACCGAGTCAGAGGTAAAAAGGACACTTTAGATGTGACGCAGCGCTAATAGTTAGCCTCTAACGGACCTAGCAGGTACGCATGCTAGCGTATGTCGAGCTAAATGTATAAACCTTAGCTTTAACTAAAACTAAACTATTTTTTAATGTACGCTGGGCTCGTTTCTCCGCTATCAGTGTATATTTGTAATTTTACAGAGTCGGCTTTATCTGCTTTATCTGGTTTTATGCTGCAGTTAGCTTCATGTTAGCTAGTTGTCAAGTTCCCTTTGAAAGTATCTGGAACAACTTGACATAAATATCCAGATGTGCGTTTATCAGATCAACAGCCTCTACAATGAGCTGCGTGTATATTTCAAGTTTAGGTGGATAAATAGGATCAAATCTGCTGTCAGAGCATATATAATTTTATATTGCGATATCAATATATATCTATATTTCATGATGATATATCATGAAGTTTTCTGGATAAACTGTGGTGGGTAACATAACTAAATTCAAGAAACTTCACCACATCACTGCAATATATGACACACAGTGACCTAATACACCATGAAATAGCTAACTATGGTATTGACAATATGCCTAGATCTCAATTAGAAAACAAAAGAACAGAAAACCTACAAAAAACAAGCATAAAGGGGGAGTAGTACTTCATTTCACCTGTCATTGACACCATAATGCCACAAATAATGTTTTTCATAATAAAACAGGATTTTGTGTACGATATTTGTTCGTCATTTTAACCTGGAAGGGGGAAGATTGGCCTGAACAACGCTCTTTTAATTTTTTCCACCCCAGATGGAGAGTCCAATGAGTCAGATGGAGCGTTCAACCTCTCCAACTTCTGGGAAACTCTGAGTTGAGTATAGTTTCTCATGAAAAGCAAGATATTCCATCCTGTTACCCGGGACATCTCGTTGTGCTTTTATAATTTGGATGTCGAACATGCGTGACAAGTATTTTCTCATCAACATTCATTTCAAAATAAGGGCACTTCTTATATTAAGTGCCACCCCATCATGATCCCGTTCCATGCATAAACACGTTAAGCCACCGTGGAATTAAACCGCCGTCTCAAAGCCATTTAGTGGGACCTTTCCACGTGCTGTCAGTGACTGTCTCTCCTGTCCTCAGACCAGGCAGTGAAGGCAGTGTCCCAGGAAGCCACTAAGCTCAGCCTGGCCTTCTCCAAACCCCCGCTGCCGTCACAACAGGTCAGATTATTATTTGCTTTGCTGAGCTCATATTGTACCAGTTATGATCCACGACAAGCTCTCGAGACGTGAGATCAGGTTCAGACAGATGGATTGATGATAGATCACAAAAAAAACAGGAGGACACAAATAAAACTGGGTCATGCTCTAACTCGAATTATATGCAAAGATAATACCTGGTGCGCTGTTCGTTTGGCAGTGCACGTCTAGTAGATGATGTACATCGAGGGCTTGAAGTGGTATTGGCAAGTGCTTCCCTGGAAATGCAGAGATGAGTGTTACTATATAGTAGTAACTGTAACTGCTTAGTTATAAATAGACACAATAATACAAGGATACACAGGTATTACAGATAGATACACATATGTCATATACAGGTTTATGACAAATTGTAATTGTAAAATAGTAATGTTAAGGATAATGTGAAGGGCACCCAGACAGTAATTCAAAGGGAGTCTGAAGCTGCACTTTGAAAGGAGCTCCCTGTCCCGACACAGAGGAGATTCTTTAGAGAAAGAGAGACGGCTGGCTGTCATGGAGCTGAAGATGTGTCCTCAAACATCTCGTTGTTCCTCTTCCTCCTGACTGTCACCTGCTCAGAGGCATATTAATGTGTTTTCTGTCTTTCTTTCCTCTCCGCAGGATGTTGAGAAGTTATCGGAGGCCACCATGAAGAGTGTCCTGACTCTGTCTACGGTTTATTACTGGCTACCTAAGAGCCAAGGTAACGCGCCCGGTCTAATCAGTGTGTGTTCTCTGTCTTCTACTTCTGCAGCTGCACTAACCCTTTTCTTGTCCTTCATGTTGCATCCGGTCTTATTTCATTCAGCGAAATGTGTGTTGGCTTGAACAGTAATAGAAGATAATAGCTGTTTTTGCAAACATACATGTAGGTAATCACAGGACGTCAACACTAACAGGGTGATTTGGTGAATAGCACCTTGACTTGTTGCTGTCGTCCCTCCTCTCGGTGTCTCAGGTGTCAGTCTGCGCCGACAGGTCAGAGACGCCACAGTCGAGGTTCTGGAGGGAGTTGCACAGCTGGCGGAGGTCATACTGAGCTCCCCGCTGCAGAGGTACACGCAAACACACAGTTCATGTATGGCAACACAAACACGCAAACACACAGTTCATATACAGCAACACAAACACACAAACACACAGTTCATATACGGCAACACAAACACACAGTTCATATACGGCAACACAAACACACAAACACACACTTCATATACGGCAACACAAACACACACTTCATATACGGCAACACAAACACACACTTCATATACGGCAACACAAACACACAAACACAGTTCATATACGGCAACACAAACACACAAACACACAGTTCATATACAGCAACACAAACACACAGTTCATATACGGCAACACAAACACACAAACACACAGTTCATATACGGCAACACAAACACACAGTTCATATACGGCAACACAAACACACAGTTCATATACGGCAACACAAACACACACAGTGTCGTCACAATACTTTAAAGTTAGAATACAAGTCGGTTATTGAATTTTAATAATCAACGTTGTTTTTCTTCACATTTATCAGAACGTAATGAAAACCATAATGTCATCGTTCTGTCGTCGTGGTAACGCCAACACATGCACACGCTTATCAATCCCTCTGATCGACAGAAAAATCCCCTTTAATGTTGAGGTACAAACAGATAAAACACATTACCACCTGAATCATCATGTCAGTCAGTGCATCTGCAGAAACCATGACTATGAAAAAAGTCTTTTGTCACATGACGTCTATTTAGATTGAGTTCTTAAACAATAAACCCTGACAAACACATGTAATATCTTTCAAGGCGCCGCAGCAGCTGCAGTCAACGTTAAGACGAGTTGCTCACTACAGAGGAGTTTTGCATTTCTGTTGTACACAATGTTCCCTTTCTTTTTCCTCTCTCTGTTCTCCCACCTCTCTTCCTCCACCTCCACCTCCACCTCCACCTCTCCTCTAGTCTGAGCCAGGAACAGCTGACGTCAACAGGAGGCGTGTGGTCGGCCTGTGACCGGTTTGCCCAGCTGCCACGAGGTCAGTGGACCCGACAAGGTTTTAAATACTCTAAATATTCAGAGATGATGAGTGGGTTTGTTTCTGTTCAGTCTCAACCTCACTTCCACTTTGTATTTATTGAGTGTGTGCTGAGCTGGCTGCACAGTTCTGTGTTCAACCAGTAAAATGCACACATGAATGAGGTCACACCTTGTTTCTGCAGATGAATTTGATCGATCAATTATCTTTTCGTTTTGAATTTGTCAAGACGATGAAATTCTTCGTGTTTTCCTCCTCGTGTGTGACGCAGCATTTATTTCTAAGAGCATTTGATGAATGTGATAAAGTAAAAGAGTGTTATGCGTATTTAGCTTTTGAATCTTATTTCAGTATTTGTCTCGAACTTTGCAAGATTTTACTTTTAACAAGGTTATTGATTGAAACTGTGTGTGTGTGTGTGTGTGTGTGTGTGTGTGTGTGTGTGTGTTCCACAGATAATAAGGCAGC
>JAVQJD010044210.1:0-14722 GCA_036023655.1 Nannoperca australis
TTTTTCCGAGCTTCCCCCAATAGCGGGCGGTAGGGTAATTGGCGAAACTGTAAAAGCTTCCCCCTCACCTTTCATACAAATCCCCCCCCCCCCCCCCCAGTGCTTTGTGTATGCTTGTGTCAATGTGTGTGTATGTGTGAAAGCTAGGGGTCCTGCAGGATAATACAGAACACCCTACCCATGCCTGGGTAATGTCAGGATCTATTGTTACTGTGCCTGCAGGCCAAATGAAGAGGCATGAGAGCGGCTGGCAGGCTGGGGAGCATTTCAGGATACAGACAGTTTTGTCAGTGCTGACAGCTCCATAGTGACAGAGCAGACATTTAACACTGAATGAAATAAAATACATGACATCAAGCAGGAGAATGACTAATCTGCTGTTTGTTTTCCTATCTTAGCTGTAAGTGACAGCTCAGTGTCAGGTTTTTTAACTATGAACAAAGCATGAGAGCGAGAGACACAAAATAAGCTGCCACAATTCACACAATTCAATTTAACACACATATACATGTAAAGAGTGGGGGTTTATAAGGAGGAAGGACAGGGATGCTGCAGTTGCTGTGGTGTGTGTGTGTGTGTTGCCAGGGTCAAATCTAAGTCTTTTGTGCTCCATAAATCAGCAGGCAGCAGTGGTGACGTAAGAACAAACAGAGCTGCTCTCTGCTGCAGCTGGCTGGAAAGCGGGAGAAACAGGAGAGACGAATACAGGGAGGGAAAGAGAGAGCAGGACAGCAGCTGTCAGGCCTCCATCGCACACCTGTCACACAGGAAGTGAGGGTTGGCCACTGTTTCCTGGATACACCTCCTCAAACACTGCTCCTGGAAGAAATGGAGGCAGGACATCTGCTGCGAGGGAGAGACAGACAGGCAGCCAGACTGATACACTAAAAGATCAAGAGATAGAGACATTTGCTAAGGATGAAGACTAAATGCAGAATAACATGAGGTGGAAACAAATACAGCACTTCTCATGCCTGTGTTGGCTTTCTCATGGCAGCTGCCTTGTGGTCCTGTTTGCATGTGTGTGTGTCCAGATTGCGCTCACTTTAGAGGATGTTTGTGTTATTGCAGAGCTCTATGACAGACAGGTCACTCTGTGGAGACTCCAGCCTGATTCTCCCACAAATACAATAAGCCCACATGCCCTAAACTTAACAGTGGGACATTCCCACGCTTTCTCCTCTTAACCACCCCTCCAACCCCAAACACACCCTGCACCCCCTCCCTCCTGTGACCAATATGAACTAATCCAGATGTAGTGTAGCCGCTCACAGATGCACTCTTTTTGCATGACCCAGCTCCTTTCTCCTCTCAACTTCTTGTCCTCATCTATGTCTCTGCTTTCCCCAGCCTCTCTCATCACTCAGTTCACAGTCCCGGGCCTCCATGCTTAATTGATCAGAACAGGAAGTAATATCACTCGGAGCTTCAGTGCTGCTGATGAGGCACTTGGAGCTATTGTCTCCTGTTTTGCTTCTCCTCCCAGCCTCCTGAGCCACTCTGTTGTGGCTGCAGTTGGTAGAAAAGCTACTCTTTGTTTGTCAGGATTGTCAGGCAGGGTCCTCAAGAGGCTACCCTTGCCCTATTCCCAGGCTGCCCTTCATGCTGCCTGTATGCAATTAACAGAGTAATTAAAAGCCTGATGAGCTAATTGGTGCTGGATGAGGCTGCAGGTGTTTGGATCAGGGAGCTAATTTATGTAAGTGCACTCACTGTGAACATCCTCTGACAGAGGGACAGAGGGTTTTTTTATTTATTATTGCTATTTAAATATATGTGTTTATGACTTACTGATGATTATTGATTAAAGGCTAAAAGTTTAAAGCAATGTGATTTATTAATTAGATTTATTTATAGTATAGTATCTATAGTATAGTTTTACAACTAGAATTCAGCTACCTGACCTGAAACCAGATATTTTGGCAGGATCTTTCATGCTCAGGTCAGGTAGCAGGTATTTTCAAATGTAATTCATTAAGAAATTAATCTTTCTCTCCCATACTGTGTCATCTGCGTCCAGATTAAAGAAAACTAAACTACTGTTTCAAGTCTCAGGTTGGACTCGGGTCTCAAATTTGACAATACCAGTTGGGTTTAGGCAGGTCAGGTCTTAAAGATGTGGGCAAAATTGTAGCACTGTGCAGAACTCTCTTTCATACCAGTATATCAACAATGCAGTGGATATTAAGATGAATTATGTCATGTCTGATGGAGCCCACAAACTGAGCTCATCTGAAAGTGGAATGACGGAAGAAAGTATGATTTGAAGTGTGGCAGCCTGAGGCTGAGCTCTCAGCTGGCAAAATTAGGCACATGGCTGACAAGACGAGGAAAAGAAGATGTAGATGAGTGGAAACAAAGGAGAGTTATCATGCACAGCAGAAGCTATGCGTAAATCGTTACTTTTGCTCGTGTCTATTTGTCTTTCTGTCTGTTTGACCCGTTTCCAGATGTATGTGCAGAGTCACATCCTCATATAGCCGTGTGTGTCTCTTTCTTGTCTCCTACATCTTCCCCCATGCCTCCCTTCCCCTCTCTCTCTGTGGCAGCTGTGCTGGTGATGGCTGTGTGCCCATGGTGCAAGCTGGCTGTGGGGTCCCAGGTGGCCCACATGACAGTTATTGATGTTCAGGTGTTCAACTCCTCTCACACAGAGACCCTGGAGCCACACACACACACACTGAGACACAAATACAGATGCACGCAAAAGCACAATACACATGCATGCACTCCAATGTAGTTCACATACATACACAGAATACATGCAACTAGTCGTGTACTTGCACAATTATGCATAAACTGTGTATTCCTCTATTGCTGCTGAGGAAGTGGATAAAAAACAGTAACAAGTACAACAGAGAATTTGTGCATACAGCTGCTGGGCAACAAGAGTTATAGTTTTCAGTGTGAGATGAAAACAACAAGTTAGTCACTGTGAAAATATATGCAGCCTAGTTTGTATATGATTCCTATGGTCTACTATGTGTGGCCATTTTTGGGAGGGTGTACATATGGTGGGATAGCCAGTGTTGGTACCAGTGCCCAGTGCAGATCTAACACACTCCAGATGTGTCTGGCTAGCCTGGGAGTTGTTCTTGGCAGGACCGCCTCGGCTGAATGTCACAAATACTTTCCTTTATTTAGGAATGGCTCTTGGTTAGTGGCTGGATAGAAAGAAGGAGGCGAGGATGGATGGATCGCAGGGGGGAGCGAAAAGAGGAGAGGTAGATGAAAAGAGCAAAATAAATGATTACTAATGTAGAAGGACACCCTGTCCTTCTACATTACTAATGGTGGTGGTGGAGGTGGTGGTGGGGGGGGGCTAAGACTAGAAGGACAGAAGATGGAGAGGGAGGAGAAGAGGAGCGGTGAGTGAACGAGGCAGAAACAGCTCCAGTCTAGCATCTGGATTTTATTAGCCGCCGTTGGGAAAATCTGAAAAGGAAGTTTTTTCTCTGCGAGCACGTCGACAGCAGTGATATGCTGCACATAACCACTTCACTGCCGACGAGAGGAGCCAGGCCCTCCCAAAGGAGAACAGATGGTAGCTAGAACTTCAATACAATTACATCAATAACAGCTTTTACAGATATAAGCACTGTATGACAGGATCCCCGCAGCTCAGAAAGACAGAAGTACAACTCCTCTGCCCTTAGCACCTCTGGCCCTGGATAAAGTGTCTGTAATCTATCCTCACTCCCTGCCAGTCCTCAAGTCATGCTTGTTTTTCTTGCCAGTTTACCCATTTTAAAGAAAAAAGCTTTTGACTTTGAAAATCTGGTGACTTGTCATTGATTTGCTCACAGTAATCTGATCAAAGGCAAGAGGGCTTTTGTCAGCGCTTATTAAGGAGAACCCCTCCACCCCCCCCCATCCTGAGTTTTTTTTTTGTTCAACATGTTTGTTCAGCCGGCGCTGCATGTGTACTATCACAGGGATTCTCAAGTAACATAAAAAAAAAAAGTGTTTGTGTCCGCAGCGTGAACATATGCATCCAGCAAACTTGTGAGCATGTGTGCATACATCTGTGTATCTATTTGTGCTTGTGTTTGTGCACGCACTGCACAGGCCTGTCTCCCACCCTGTCATTAGCACAGGGCTTTAAAGCCTCTGAACTCTAAATCAGCTCAAGATGAAGTGGAGTCTTGGATCTGTCTGCAGAAACAGCCTGTGTGCTGACACACACACACACACACACACACACACTCCCATCTTACCTGTGACACTGTTCAGACAAACTGATAACAAGGCATATATCAAAATATAGAACTATCAGGCACACACAAAGAAAAAAATGCAGATGCAAATGTAGATCAAGAGCAGGAAGGTAAATGTGTCTTGTGCTACTGGTGCTATAGTCTTTTTCTTTTTAATGGCATTTGGGCTGGTAGTATGAGAGTGGAGGATGCTGAAGGTTCTATATCCCTGCGTCTTAGATGCAGGGCACAGGGATACAATCCCCATGTTTTGATATGAAGGCCTGGTGGGAGGCTGGGGGCCAGGGGCTCAGGCTCTGTTTGTGTGGACTCCTCAGCGGCCTGATAGAGAACAGATGTGGGAAGGCAGGCGGCCGGGCAGCCAGCCAGAGCAGCTGGAAGAAATTAAAAACAACAGCATTCCTGGAGACTGGGGGAATTACAGAGGGAGGGAGGGATGTAAGGAGCGAAAGACAGAGGGAGAGTTTTAGGGCTATGTGGTCACTGACGAGAGTCTCTGTGGAGCATGAGAGATTGAATAGACAGAGGGGATTTAAGGGGACTGTTCTGCAGTGGTTAGCTAAAGCTAATAAGTTGCAGCTGTATTTCCAGTGGAAGCATGAACACACAAACAGATAGCATATAGTTTGCAAGCGGACAAATGCCAATGTGAAATGAGACCAAAATTCATCTGAATGGCCTTCTAATGGCTTGTCATTATATGATGGTTTTTATTTGCATGTGTGTTTTTAAGGTCTTTAGTGAAGGCGTATGTCCTTAAATCTATAATGAGACCTCAAAATGACAGAATGTTTAACAAATCACTGCAGGGTGTGTGTGCAGTTGTGCAGTACATGATCTGGTGGTTTTGTGTGTCTCAAAGACGAATTGTTTTTCGTCTTGTTTCATCATGGCACAAGGGGAAAGTAGAAGACAGAGCATTTTTAGAACTCAGACTGCAGACTGTTTCTTTAGTGAGCAATCTTTTAGCCCTGATTACGTCAAACGTGCAGACATACGTCTGTTCAGAGAGTCGGAGGAACAGAGACACAGACAGCAGCAGAGAGGTAGGCAACTATTGTATTGTTATTGTTTTATTTTCAGCATGATATTCAATAGTGAGTGTTTGGGACAAACGGCAACGTATCTGCATCTGAGCAGATCTATTCTCAGCTGTATTGATCACAAAGTGGCTCCTCTCAAAGAGCCAGATAAAAACTTGTAGAGGGAAAAAGAGCAGCTTGCAGACAGGACCGTGAGTGTCCAGACCCTGACCACAGGTCTGTTTTACCTGGTGTACCATTCTCTCTCTCTCTTTCTTTCTACTTCTCTCGGTTTTAGTGTTTCATCCTTCAGAACAACGCACATTGGTAGCGCAAATGGCCACAGATGAGGTTGCAGAGCTAGCATACGTCCTAATGTATTAAATGTGAAATCTAGAGCATGGTGCATATGTATGTTTGTGCCCTGTCCCTGTTGATGGTCAGATTAAACAGCTGTCTATAATCCCATAGTGGGATCCCTCTCCTCTCTTCTCCTCCCCTCTCATCTCAAAGAAGTGATAAAAATAAGTGTGTCATGGTAGCATTTTGGTTTTATGTCACCTACCTGTTTTTTTGATCACACGTGTGTCCAGTTTTTGTTAATTTAAGTGTAACTCCAGACTATCAATTATCAATATTGAGATAAACAGACTAAACTACAGTCTAGAACAGTTATAGTACGATTGGTTATCATAATGCATGTTAGGATTGTTTTGTTATGTATACTGTATGTATGTCCTACAGTACACAGTAAGTATACAGTGGCACACTGAATCTGATCAAAGAGGAGGTTTATTTAAACAAATGGTTGCCTCCTCACAGGAAGCAACCCACCAATTCAGTAGCACGGAGAGCTTGTTTGTGTGTTTCAGATTCTTTAGAGGAGAATGGCTGCATCTATTTATACCAGCCATGCCTGTCTGCCTCCATCTACAACCTTGTGTGTTTATGTTCAGAGCGTCTGGCATGGGGCAAACAGCAGAGTGCCCCTCGTGTTCCTGAGGATCACTGTGTCAATGGCCCTCGTGCAGCACACTCCGGAGTGGTACACTTTAAATACAGACACCAGCTGTTGAACGCATCTACATAAGCTCTCAGAAATAGGCTCACACCAAGCACTTAGGCCAACTGAGGCAGGAGTTTTATGGAGGAAAACACTGGATTCGTCATTGGCTCATGAGGAGTGAAGGGAAAAACACATTTACATTCACAGCTGTTAAGGAGGTTTCTAAAAAGTGTTCAGGTGCATTAAAGTTATTTGACTATTTGGTTTCAAGAGTAGCGGTGGTATTCTTTTTATTAGCAGTAGTATAACAAGGGGTAATCACTGACTACTAACAACCCCGGTCTCCTGACCACTCTTGCAGTGACCTCTACTCTGTACATGAGGGTGTGAAATGTGAAATAAGGCTTTTGATTGGCTTTTGTTTGGGTTCTCTGTTTGAAAGAAGAGACAGAAGAGTCAATATCTTTCTCCTGTAATACATTAAGAGACAGCTGAAAGAGAAACACAGAGAGAAATTATTGAGAATCAATGAATGCCACATACAGTCTGCAATGTGGTTTACATCTCCTTCGCTATAGAGCATAGTAGAGGGCCCTCCCTCCTCATTCTTTCATTATGAATGCATATGTTTACTACACTCAATAGTGATGTGTGGTGCTAGTGCAGCAGTACACACATTTCTGTCCTAATATATAAACCGTGCTGCATATTGATATCATTGTTTTTCATTGCATAGTGCACATTCATTGCACTCTCTGCCAGTTATGCACATGTACACATACTCTAAAGCTATCTTCTCACAGGCTGCAAAAGTCATCACACCTCTCAGCTCAGGTTTACATTGCAGAAAGATCTGGTTCCAGCAGCTGCACCGACAGACGGACACATAAACAGAAAGACAGTCAACACTCTCACATCACTAAATAATAGACCTGCTGATTATTTATATAGTATGCACGTATATACATAGTCTGACTTAGTGTGTACAGCACTAAGCATGACAATATCTTTTGTGGAAGACACACTGTATGTATAGACTGCATGAGGCCCTCTGCTACAAGAATGTGAGGCAACTCATACATGCTTGTGACCGGGGAACATCCACCCCGTGTCATGTTTTCTTCTCATGTCCCTTGCTGTACCATCCATTCCCTTCACACTGCAGAGCATGGCCTTGCCTTCTTTGGTGCTGGCAGGGTGTCTGGCAGAGGACAGTGAGGCTTCTGGTAGCAGGACGGAGCTCTGCTGAAAGCCAGTCCACAGTGATGGACAGCAGCAGATCCAGCTGCACTTGTCACTGGCTGTCAAGCCGGCTGTCTGAACTAGGGGACGAGAGGGGACAGGCGGAGAGGAGTGAGGAGAGTGTGCATGTGAATGTGTGTGTGTGCATCTGAGGGTTGGAGGTTACAGTGGAGAGCCACTGATTGGGATGTCAGAGCTACATGGTGTTTGTGTGTTTTGTGTGTGTGTGTGTGTGTGTGTGTGTGTGTGTGCCTGAAGGAAAGAGAGAGAGAGAGAGAGAGAGAGAGAGAGAGAGAGAAGAGAAAGGGGGGCCCTCAGTCAGCAGCAGCTGAGCGAGTGAGCAGGTGTTACTGTATGTCTCCCAGGCCCATGAATCTCCAACAAGAGAGACACAATACAAGTTTGGATTCATTTCCACTCCCTGCATTGATTTGTTTTGGTTCTTTTTATGGGGCTTTTGGTTTAAGGAAACAATCGATGGTTCCCAGGTGAAAATGTCAGTGCTCTCCTCCTTAACCAGCTGTCTCCACTTTGAAGTCTCCACAAGTATGATTTTTTTTCATACTGGTGCTCCATCTTGATGACTGTCTCTGTTTCTTTTCACATCGCAGATAGAAGAGTGCAGAAGGTTGGAACAATGCCAGATTCACCTGCGGATGTGAAAACCCAGCCCAGGTCCACCCCACCCACCATGCCTCCTCCACCCCCGGCTGTCAGCCAAGCAACCAATCGCAATGCTTCATTCACCCCTACTACCAGTAAATCAAGTAAGGACCCTTTCTATTTCTATTCTACCTTAAGTCAACTTTATACAGTGAAGGTTATTTCTTTTCATTATATCATATATTTATATAATTTATATCTAATATCTATATCATAACCTATTTAGCTGTACATGATGTATGAATGTTTAGGTAATGTTCTGTGAGATATGTGTTTTCTTTGACTTGAAGATGATCCTTTTAGGCCGAAGAGTCATGTCAGCAAGCAGTTAACCAGGCAGGTGTGAGAAAATAGACAGCCATAGTTATGTGAACTGGTGTCTACATCATTTCAAATAATGCCTCTCTACAGAGCAGACAGATTTAGATATTTGTAGGTCAATGCAATTTTGGCATCCAGGATAAAACTGTACTAAATAGGGGCAACCAGTGACCTAGAGGTTAAGATGTATATCATATACTCATATTCTCCAGTCGGGCACCTTTGTTGTGTGTCATTGTCTCTGTCTCTCTCCACCTTTGTTTCCTGTCAATTGTTAATTGTCCAATGTCAAATAAAAATAACAAATGCCCCAAAAATAGTGTAAAAACTGTATATTTGGTTAAAAACTGAAAGTCTAGGTTACATATAACTCTTGTTACAACAGTACACGTTACTGCTACACGTTAGAATAAAATTATTCACCAATCAATCTGTAATAAATTACACGAATTAACACACTTCTTCGGCACCTCAGAAGCCATCTACAGTGGACTACACAGTTATTTGTCATTCGTAGGTCAACTGTCATGAATATTTTAGTGTACAGGCTTGTGTAAAGGGAGAGAAATTCCAAATATGTGTTTCTTCCCTCTTCTGTTGAACATGTGTTAAAGTCACTTGTGTGTCAGGTTTGTGTGTCTCTGCAAGCATCTATCTGTGTGTTTGTGTGTGTCTTGTGGTGTGCAGAATGCCCTTGCTAGTGGGACAAGTGTCTTTGAGCGCATGTGTGCGGCTGTGGCATTGTGTGTGCATGTGTGTCTGTGTTGTTTACCAGCTGGTCGGGCGGCGGTGGCCAGAGCGGCGATGCGGTTGTGTAGACTACTTTCTTCCCTATATAGCAATGACAGGCCATGTTGTTTCACCTGTTGCAGCGGGTGGTCAGCAGTGTAGCTCTCTCATTGCACCTCTCCCTCTCTCTAAAACCAGAACACAAGGGCTGCCTGTTGGGATCACATGGGTTAGTCACATACTTACACATATGTGTTCAGGCCCTCAACCCACAGATTAGAGCAACAAGCATGCTTGAGAGGAGCCACGGGAACTAGACTATTGAACAACTAAACTGTATATAGTCTTGTTTTTCAAGTGTGAACACAAGGTTACAGTCCACAGTGGCTCTCCGCAGAGTCCTGTAAATACATTCTAAAAAGATCAAGTTGCTGCAGCGGAAATAAAATTATAGTTTGGATGCTGTGCTCGACGTAAGTGGTTGCATATGCGGATATAATGAAACACAGTCATCTAATTGCAGACATATCATACATGTCTTCAATCTGAGAGAAAGCTGTTACCTTTTGTCAGTATTAGTTATTCAAACACAGATATAATGCACATAAATATATATTTAAATAATGACACTGACGAGAGACAGGAAATAGAAAGAGTTGAGATATTCTCAAAATAACTTGTGACATGTATATCAAATCTTAGACAGACAACGTGCTCTGCTCTCATCTGAAAATGTGAAAATGTGGTAAAGGTCAAACGTGTGTGTGTTTGTGTTTGTGTGTCAGCTCCTACGTATTTGTGAGTTTATTTGTGCCTGCATTGCGAAGAATATGTGAGTGATTATATATGTGTATGATTGCTGTATCTATTTTCAACCTTAAAGCTGCAAATCTACTTTCAGTTGGTGGACATGTGTAGGGCCAGATTTAGCTACACACCTGCTATTGGAATAAAAGTAACACAGGCCACAGGCCTATTTTTGGCACCTCTTTAACAAGTTCCTCTTATAGTTGGGTCCTAGTGAGTGAGTGGGAGAGGGTGAGGAGCAGGGTGCAATAGACTGATACTGGGGGGGGGTCAAATGGTACCACTTGTGAGACAGCTGAAGTTACTGCAAACACACACACACACACACTCAGTGCTCAGTCTAACCGGCAGAAAATTGCACCACTTTGTCACTTTGTTCATCATATACTGCAGGAGTGGTGTCAAGTCTGAGTCTAATGTGTGCTTTACTTATATTTGATCTTAACCATTCACTCCTCTATCAGCAGGTTATAAGAGCTTCTGCCCTCATCAAGCCCCCAGATCTGTCAGATGCCCCCCAGGCCCCTTGAAAACTGCTGACCCAATTCATTTAGTCTCTTCCTTCTGTCTGTTTATCTGCAGTGCTAAATGGGAGCAGCCACTCTCCTACATCGCTGAATGGTGCTCCGTCAACTCCTAACGGCTTCAGTAATGGGCCCGCCATGTCCTCGACGGCCTCGCTTTCCAACCAGCAGCTCCCGCCAGCTTGTGGTGCCCGACAACTCTGTAAGCTGAAGCGCTTCCTGACCACGCTGCAGCAGTTTGGCAACGACATATCGCCTGAGATCGGAGAGAGAGTGCGCAGCCTTGTGCTAGGGCTGGTGGTAAGTTCTGATTAAATTCATGTGCAATAATTTTGATCAATCTTTCCAACTAAATACTAACATACATTCGTTCAGGCATTCATTCAGCTGGTCTCTCTCCTCTAACATTGTATCTACTGTTACTGTTTAAGTATTTCACAACAATCAAAAAAGAATAATAAGTTGTGCGCACAACATATCTTGTTCTCATAAGATATGGTTCTTGTACAACAAAATCAAAATTAAAATCTTTTATAGTGTAAAAGTGTTATAAAAGTTTGTTTCTTAGAAACTCTTGTGTCCACTCTTTGTCTAACTCTTCCTGTTGTCCTTTGCAGAACTCCACTCTCACCATCGAAGAGTTTCACTCCAAACTTCATGAGGCCACCAACTTCCCTCTGAGGCCGTTCGTCATTCCCTTCCTAAAGGTAAATACAAACATGCACAAATTCTATGTAAAATTAATCAGGTCTGATGTCTTTATATGACAAGCTCAGAGCTTAGAGGGGTGGGGGTTCCTTGTTTTGATTGGAAACCTACTGTACTTGTTGTGCTACGTAGAAAATGGTGCAATGTGCTTGTGAATGTCCGTTAAAAGGGGTGTGTTTGAGTGTGTCAGACCTCCTGGTGTGCGATGATCCTCCACATCTGGGACATTGCAGCAAGGGCTGTGTTATATCAACCAGACAGTTCTGAGAGCTATTTGACAGTGCTGACACACACACACACACACACACAGACACACAATATACACATCAGCACACCCCGGAGAGAGAGAGAGAGACACATGGCAGAGGAAGTGTGTCAAGGGACCTGTCTTATCTCATTCTGTCTCTTCATCTATCACTTTCTTTTTTTTTTCTTGCCCTAATCTGGCAATATTTCACTTTTCTCCCCATCTATCTGTTGTTCCACCATGAGTTTATAGCTCGGCTCTTGTCCTCTTAACACTCTTTTCTACATTTACATTGGTTCAATAAATCTATATCCTTCCTAAAAAATGTATTTCATTCCTAATCCAGAGATGTCTGTCTTCCCCCTTTTTACCACTGAAGGCAAACCTGCCCCTGCTGCAGAGAGAGTTGCTCCATTGTGCTAGGTTAGCCAAGCAGACTCCAGCTCAGTATCTGGCCCAACACGAGCAGCTTCTTCTGGACGCCAATGCCAGCTCGCCCCTCGACTCCTCCGAGATCATGCTGGAGATGAATGAGCATGGCAAGAGACGGACCCCTGACAGGTATCATCTCTCTATTAAAAATAAGAAAAACACGCACACGCACACACACACACACACACACACACACCAACTTCAGAGGTGCACATACATTGGCAGACTCTCACAAAGCCAGTGATATATATGAATTATTTCAGGGCATTTCAGAATGCCAAGCAACAAAGGGAGGCAATAAATCCTCTGTGCGGGAGGCGGAAGTCTGGACAGCCACGATGCCAGGTTGGCTCTGCCAGCTGTCTGGGAAGGAGGGGTGAGATAAATGCAGAGTAGGAAAAAGAAAGAGAGTGTCTGAGAAGCAAAAGAGAGAGGGGGCCAGAGAAGAGGAAGGGTGTAAAGTACAGTAGATGTCCTCAGCACAATCCAAAGACAGACAGAAAGACCAACAGTGAGCTATGGCTTGCAATTGTTTCACATCTGTCCCCAGCATTCTGCTTTATTCACCCAGCTAAGAAGATGACACAAGAGAATTAACTGTCTTCCTTTTCTTCCTCCTTCGTCTTTCTTTTCTGATCACTTCTTCACCTCTCTTACTCTCTCTCTCTCTCTCTCTCCTTCCCTCCCTCTCTCCACCCTCTCTCTCACTGCCTGACCTGCGGGCTCCCAGCAGCTGTCCATATGTCAGGGATGTGTCCAGATGGTGATGTGCTGACCGTAACACTGAGCACATCCTGAGTAGGGTGTGGGGAGGTGGTTGGCGGTGGGACTAGGGCTTGGAGCCGAACGTGCAATCCCACTGTAATCCGCACACCTCCGCCTCCCGACCTGTGGCTTATACACAGCAGGCGGGGCTTGGTGGAGGGGGTTGGGGGGATTCAGGCTGGGGCAAGGCCTACGTCGTGCCAGCTGTTCATTCATCTGATTTGTCAGATACTAGAGCAGGGGATGTGTGTAGCCGACATGCACAAAAGTACACATGGATAACCGAGAATGAGCGCGCGCACACACACACACACACATCATCCACATGGGGCAGCGTTGCAGTTCTTTGCCTTTGATCCCCAGGATGATAAAAAGTGATTTCCATCCAAATGCCTGGCTATTGCCATCCAGCTAAACAGATTAATATCAACACTCCCCATTTAAACTGTCCAGATGGCTTGAAAACACACACACACACACACACACACACACACACACACACACACACACACTCACTTAAAGTGCACAGACACAACTGAGTGTCACTAAACATCTGCCAAACACAGCATTCAGCCCATATTGCCCCTTAAGCCCCAGAGCAGGGTGGGAGGGAGACGGAGAAATACTTGCAATCTAAGAGTAGAGGGAGTAGAGGGATATTCAGATTAAGAGCTTGAGATGCAGGGTGTACAGTTGGACATGGCTTTGTTTGATACATATGGCGTACAGCTGTGCAAAAGCTTTGGAGGACCACTGCGTTACTGTAACTGAACAACAAGCAGCTCTCAGCAGGGACACACGTGTGAGAATATGTGATTGCATACACCATGCGGGAGCTGTTGAAGTTTGTGTACCTTGCTAAAGCCTCCTTAAACAGGTAGAGTCCACAATACTAGATTATTTTATCTTTGAAAATAATTTTTTAGGACAGTTTATGTTAAACTGTGATTCATCAGTTTACAGTTAATCTGTTCACTGTGGCGCTGAATATTCTGAATATCCTGAGTAAATGGTTACATCACTGAGCAAGGTGAGGCTCCTGTTGCATTTTGAGTCCTATTAAAGGACAAATCTTGATTCTTGAATTTTGTCTTAATTTGTTTAAAATTAAAGCATTAATTCAGATTTCTGAGTTTTCTTTTATAAATTGTGCATCATACATTTGTACTACAGTTCCACAGTTTGCCAAATACACAGATACTGTACACTAGTAATATACTGTAGGTAATACTAGCTCATCACAAACAGAATCGGACATCATAAACTGAATCACAACAATCTGTTTCACAAATTGAATGATGTGATTTTAAGGGCATTCCTTGCTCTGGCATGCTTTCTTGAACTATGCAGTAATACACTGGCATCGCATATTAAGCCTGGCAAGGTCATCCCACAGTGTAGACCATACAAATGTCATTAACATGCTGTCAAAAAATACATTTCTGAATACAACTTATTTTGTAAATGAGGGTAGTCACGCTAGCATCAAAACATTTTCTGATTGGTCCAGCATTTATCTGAAGCAGCTGAATCAGTTTTTGTGGGGACATTTGTAGAATAATGATAAACGTGGTAGTGGAAAGAGCTTATGAGATGTAATCTGTCTGTGTAAGGCCATTGCATGTTGGGAAACAACCCAAAAAATGATCTGTTTTGTTGTAGATGAAAACATTCCACACATCCCAAACTTCCCACTACTGGACTGCAGGCCTTATTCTGTGTCCAACCGGTTCAACTTTCACCCCATGATGTTCAATTCTTTATTGGATGTTTCATGTCTTTGTTAACACAGTAGTTTGCTCTGGGTCTACTTTATATACTGTATAGTGCTAACTGTGTGTGCTGACATTATCTACTGCCCTTTTAACATTCAATCACATTTTAACCCACTGTCATGTTGTCTTCTACAGGACCAAAGACAGCTCAGAGAGAGATGGGTTGCACCCGGAGCACCTGGCTAAGAGGCCCTGCACCATCAGCCCTAGCCAACGCTTCAGCCCCAGCACGGGTCTTCCTGCTCACCCGCCTCCCAATGGCCT